>BCIT01000017.1:5815-172573 GCA_001600035.1 Holtermanniella nyarrowii
TACAGTGTCTCAGGCAACGAAAGCACGCCACCCTTAGTCTTTAGGATCGCGTCCGCAGCTTCTCGAGCATAGAGCGGAGCGCCGCTCGCCGTGGTGATGACTTGCGGAGACCCAAGCGCCCTCAGCTCCTTGAAGTAGGCCGAGTCCCCAGTCATGCTCTCCGAAGCAGCCGAGTCGATAAACCGTGGCCTGCTTGCTGCAGCAGCCAGTGCTGTTGTCGAAACCTGATAAGCCGAAACGGCGGATGATGGAATGGGGGAATCCACGGCAACAGTGGCGGCGGAGCCCTTGGTCTGATCCTTCTTCTTCTGTTTACCACCTTTTCGTGTGTCTGGCTGGCTGCAGTTGATGACCCAGTGGTCAGGCGACTGGCAGCGTGAGCAAGGATGCTCTGTGGATGGGCGTTTGCCAGACACATGTAGCTGTGCGTAGAATGCGATAATGTCGGGAGACAAGTTCGCTACAGCATTGGAGTTGAGAGCGAAAGGTTAAGATGCATTTACAATTGCAAACAAGTCCACGGTCGCTACCTAGTTGATGGGAGCACTCAGACCTCGATGTCAATGCCACCCACGCTTCCTTCTACWACGAATGTCTTTGCTCTCATCCTCGCCAACACGACCGAGATCCTCCTCATCGTCCAAGCCCAAACGTTCGTWCCCACTGCCTTCTTCCACTCCTCAAAYTGCCTCATTGTCTCCTCCTCGACCAAACCACCCGTCCCAAACACCAACGGAGCAAACGTACCAGTGCTGCCCGGAGCATTGCGCTTGGTCTCCTCGCTCACCTCGGTCAAGTAGCGCTGCATCTGATGATTYGCCTTGTCCCAATCACCCATGCCACGAGGAGGCGCCTTGGTGAGCTTGCTGTTCTGCATGATACCCTTGGTCTTGTGAACCTTGTCGCCCAAAAGCGAGTACACCTTGACATCAAAGTCGCGCGTTCTGGAGCGCAATGCCACCCCAGACAAGAAGATCGTTGCGACGACGAGAGCCGTGATCGGTAGTAGAAGGCTCGACGATGATGTGACTGTCTTTGACCGATCGAAAGGTGTGGGGGAACAGAGAGCGGGAGGATCGAGAGGCCGAGGGTAGATGGAGGGGAAGGAAGTTGATGCCTTGGCATTGTAGAGAAAGAGCACACTCGGTCAGCCAGCAGCAAAGGTATTGCAACTCAGTACATGCCTGTAGAGAAAGAGCACTATAGTATGAGCTATATACACCGGGAGACTCTCCAGACAACGTACCACTCGGTCAGCTAGTAGCAAAGGTATTGCAACTCAGTGAACCGAGTGGTTGTCGAACGCGCCGCTTTGTAGTGGCGAGGTCGATTACGTGAAGCTAAGTTGTCGATGCTTTGTTCAGCGCAACAGGGATGAAGCGTCTTGGACGGCTGCCTCGTGGCAATCAATGCGGAATGCTCACGACGCATGCCATGTTCTGCGTCGATGGCGAGGATGTTGGAGCGGAAGTCGTTGATGTCTGGTAACGACTTGTGTAGCCAAAGACCGTCTTTGAAAGCCTCGTAATCGTCTGTCAAGGCAGGCAGAAGATGCGCAATCAGCAAGTCTGCCGCAGTGATCTCTTGTTTTGCCAACGCCTGATACGTAGGCCAGAGACGCTCGACCATGCTAGTCACCGTCTCGCCTGGACCAAGCGTGGCATCAAATGCCAAGGCTTGTATCAAGTTGATCTTGCGCCGAGGACCAGATTGACCGTACGTACTTGCCAAGTACTTCCACGCGCAATATGCACGACTAAGACGCCGCTCGTCCTTGCCGTACTCAGGCGCCAAGTCGTTGAGCTGACCCATGATGTTGAGGTCAAGCGACTCCTGGATGGCCGACAGCAGCATGCTGTCAACCCGATGCCATCTCTTGTTCTCTCTCTCTGAAAGCCCGCGCCTCTTTAGACGTAACGTCGCCTCTCGGGTCCTCTACCAGCTTCTTAGGCTCTAAGGTTTCCTCAGTGCTCGGATCAAAGCCCAAGAAATCGGCTGCAGTCCATTCCTCGCCCAACGCGATGCGACGCAGTTTTGGTCGACAACGCTGCTCCCACTCGAGATAGTTTTCTATCCCATGAAGCTTCTGGTCTTCATTGAGGCCTAGGCACACTGCAGTCTTGTGTCCCATTGTGTTTGATGGACCCGAGAAAAGTAAAGTTAAGTGGCAAGTGCAAGTTCCGGATAATTACGCCGCGAACTTTGAGGTTGACCCGGGAAGGGGGTTCGGAGTTTTGGACTTTGGATCAGACAGAGCTGGCAGGCGAAAAGTCATGCCTGATGCTGCCCCAGGCGATTGCAGGGAGTGGCTTGGTGAAGGGATGTGATGTATAGTTGCTCAATTGGAAGAGAATGGGCTCATGACCTGTTGCAAAAGTCAACACGCCGTTCAACAAGTACTAGCCTCTGCAATAGCAAGGTTGTAGTCTGATGAAGGCGTGGTCTGCGCGCGCGCGTCGAAAAGAGCCTGTCGATACGCTTACGTAACCACGGGATTAGAACCAAACATCAGTAGCGTCAGACAGCAAGAGAACCAACAAATCATCAAAGCAGTGGACTGCCCAACACTCACAACATTGCCTTTCGATCTTCCTGAAGCTACCACTTTAAATGATTTGGCTTCATTAAACGTTTATATATGCTGGAAACCTCGCTATTCTGATGTGATCATCTTGAGTGGGATGGTGGTGTACAGTGACGTTCAGCCCTCGCAAGCGGACGATAAGCGTGGTGCGGCATAGACCTTGCATACGTTATAGAGTTGACTGTTAGGAATGGGCCCAGAGAGGACTCGGCAACTAGCACCAGAACAACGTATGCAGAAGACCAATTGCCCTACACTACTACGACTCCGCGACTCTTGTACTCCTCAGCTCCCGTCACGTGCCCCGTTCTCTTCTCTCGTCTTCGTCCGTGTGGCACTGTGGCACTCGTTTTTGGGTTTTGTTGTACGAGACCATTAAGGAGATGAATTCTGGAAGCCGTAGTGATGTACGATGTGTTGAGGATGGGTAGGAGGCGCAGACGAACAATACCGGATCTCGAATGTGGGAAGTTGCAGGCGCAAGCTGAGAGGTCAGTCAGATAACGGTGACGTCATTACGTAATCACTGACCTCGGAACTGCTTGCACACTGCGTGACCCTCTCTCATCGCTCAGATAGCTTTGCACCGCAGTGGGACGGGTTCAAAGACATGTACAACTGAGTACTGTCTGCGGTCGGGCCGCGATCCGCAATTCTGAACGTAGCAAGTGCGTCCAAGTTGTCGTTTCCATGAGTCTTAATGGCCCGGTGCGGTCATCAGGCTCTCGGACTCTTCCGTCAGCGTTTGAGCTGAGTTGACGACGAGTTTCAAGCCGTCAGGCGGGCCCTTTTCTCAGGAGCGGCTGTCAACAATTGGGTCGACGGTTTCATCGTCATACGTACTGCCTCTGCTTACCGTCCGCTTATTCAAATCAAGGTTCTGTCACCAAGAGCACTGACGCCAATCAGGAACCAAACAATACGGCAATTCGGAGATTGAGGCGAGAGGTTAACGGTGGCTGGCAGGCGTGGCAGGCGCAAAAGGAGCGAGAGCGCGGTAGCTTTAGACATTCTGCTTTTCATATCATCTTGTACCCTTGTGCATTCTACACACCTTCTCGGACTGGTTACATTTGCAGACGTCCTCTGTGACAGGTTCGTCCAGCAAGTAACACTGGTAGCAGGTCTCGAAGTGCAGTGATAAATGATACAGAGTCGGGCCGCAACAATATCGTCAACCATTCGTTGACGAGGGCATCTGAGGGCATCTGGAAAGAAGTCCGCATGTCAGCTCTCTGTGACGGAATTCAGCCGTCAGGTGCCACTTTGCCACCTACAGGCATTTGATTTCAATTTCTCCCAATTTCTCTCTGTACCCCATCTCACACCTCGTCTCTTCTCGTCTTCATACGAGCTGAGACAAGGGCCAGGTACGTCTACTATTATGCTTTGTATACGAGCTGAGACCAGGGCCAGGGCTATTTCTGTCACTCTCCGCGTCCGGCACGCGGACCCAAATTTCCGGCGAGGAAGAGAAGCCAAACGCGAAATGTTTGTCGATGGTCTCTTTCAGCACCACCTGTCAACAAGTCGAATCCTCCCTTGGGCCTTTCAAACCTTTCAGCTGGTGCTCGAGCTTGCAAATCCGATGACTCTTGGCGAATCATCCAAGATTCTTCTTTCCCGCGTAAATTTCAAACGGGTCCATCAATCATTTCAATCGACTCAGGTGATATCTCCACCCAGTGGCGGGTCTCAAGACATGTACACGGCTCTTACCGTTCCGCATTCGCAGCCAAGGACTTAGCAAGTGCGATGAATTCGTACGTCCGTCGATTCACAATGGCCTGGTGCAGCCATGACACTCTCGAACCCTGGGTTTCGGTTGCAATCTGTCCTGCCACCAGCGTCAACGCTCATTCCCCCCATCCTTGCCACCGACAAACCGCCACTCTCTCAGAAGGTTCGCTGCAGCGACGCCATCCTCAAAGTTCACGACAAATTTAGAACAACACTCAACCGTCGCGAGCTCGAGGCCCTGGTCCAGACTGCAACAACTGGTCCCGCTGGCTGAAGGTGATGCCATAATCAAAAGCGCACCAGCTTTTTGATAATGAGGTCCAAGCGTCATTGAAGTGTCATGATCCGACGCGGACCACGACAGTGCCACAGTGCCACACGGACGAAGACGAGAGAAGGAAAAGAGAACGGGGCACGTAACGGGAGCTGAGGAGTACAAGAGTCGCGGAGTCGTAGTAGTGTAGAGCAATTGGTCTTCTGCATACGTTGTTCTGGTGCTAGCTGCCGAGTCCTCTCTGGGCCCATTCCTGACACATTAATGCACCGCGCGCTTCGAGTTTGCCCCGCTGGTTTGTGCGCTCACTGCTCGAAGACCAACCACCTCGGTCACGAGGCGTGCTGCTTCGCGGCTGGCGACAGAAGTATCAACACGCACCTCCACGAAGTTATCAAGTACGCATTGAAGGAGGCGCTGCAGAGCACAGGCATGATTGTTACAATAGAGCCCCTCATCCGAGATCAACGCATGAGAGACAATGTGGAGTATCCTACCCCGACTGCAGAGCAGCCGAGGCTAGGAGTCGTCCTTAGGGCGGACCTGTTCGATAGATGTGTGCTTGTAGTCTGGAGGTCAAAGGTGTATGTATATCGGGTGGTTGTCTTCTATCTCTCTAATCTAAACTAACTCACTTCCGACTTCCTTGAGACCTCCACCTCAGCCAACCTAGCGAGGTAGTGTCCGTATCACCACAACAATCTGCTCTCCTGGGGGTGTCCGCCAGCCGTCTTAGCTTCGTTGTGGACGTGTCGGTGGCCAGCACCAGCTCTGGGGCGGCGCAACTCTATTGAACGATGAGGTGTTGACCGTGTTGTCACTGGGAAGTGAGTTTTCATAACGGTACATGAGATATGTACTAACCTGGCAATGATCCAATGAGGGCATTTGCTTTTCGAGACTAAACGATATGATCGCGGTCGCACTTATGAGGGCAAGAGGACGAGCCTTCGTGGCAGAATGAGCGAGAGAATGAGTAGGAGACGGAAAGTATTAATTAGGACAAAAGTCAAGGAATCACGGATGCATTTAGTAAACCACCAGCGTCGACTCCTCGTTGATGATCGCTTACAGCTCGTATGGGTGGGCATTGCATTGCTGCAAGCGCAACAGAGTGATCGGTTGGGCAGAAAGACCATGTGGTTGATGTTACATCGGTCATTCAACGGTTGATATCATGACACTGTTACGTAATGTTTCAAGTCACGGGACTTGCTCACTCCGCGCGTGCCTGAAGAGTCAAGACTGTTACTGCGCAGCTGAGCTCAGACCTGCTGCATTGAAACCAGTCTAGGACGCTTGACGATGTCTCCTGCAGCCGCAGGCTTGACTCTGGGTCCGTCGTATCGAAGCAGCATCATTCTTGGAAGGTTCGACTCGGCAGGGGTGGAGAGCAGGAAAGCAAGTCTGGATGAGATACGGTCATATGTGTGTGATTGTGCTTGTTCATACGTTTGGAAAGGGCTAACGGGTATAGTATGGCCTGAGTTCCATAACTTCCTCTACCGAAGGAGCTGTTCGAGGCTCGTCACGGCAGAGGTCCACTTCGACATCTTCTTCGCATGGAGGTAGCTTCCCTGAAAGGTCGTCGTCAGACTTGCCAACCCCAGTGACGGATGGTGCAGCTCGGAATTGCAAGACCCTCTCTTCACATGCTGCTTCGCTGCCTCCTCCGAAAGCTTTTCTTTCCCCGAAGAAACCAATACTGCAGACCACTGTCCCTCCCCTATCGCCTAGCTCGGCTCGCGACTTAGCCCTTCGCAGTGATCGCAACGATTCCAATCGAGCTCTCAGTGCAACACCTCGGGTAGATCGACAGACGGATGACTCTGAGCCCAAGCAGCTCGTCGAACACAGCAAGATCGCGAGGAGCTCGGACGAAAGAAGTGTCTCCTTGGGCGACGATAGCTACAGGCGTTTCCAAGATGAGTCATTCTTAACACAAAGCAGCTTGAAACTTGATCGTTCAGCTGGTGGAGGGAGAGGCTTGGTGGGGAGTGATGATAGAGCAAAGGACCTGTTCAAGAGAAAATATCAAGGTTTACCACCTTCTGGCGTTACGTTCTACATGCATGGACGACTCATGACAGGAGGAGATTCGGTTCTACCTTTGCTTGGCAGTCTGGGATTGATCTGCGGTGTTGGTGGCTGCTGGCTAGCAACAACCGGTGTATGGCTGTGGCGACATGGGGGCCGGTACAACCTGGGCTCTGCTGGAATTGCGATAGTCATCATCTTTTGGTTGGTGACTGTTGGCTGTTCGTCAGCTCACCTCAAGTTATCTTCTTCTCTCGACATTGAGCTCCATGGCGGGTGCGGCCTTCCGTGACCCAGGTGAGTGAAGTATTCTCACGAAATCATCTCGTTAATCGCTGCAGGTATTCTGCCCAGAGATCTGGACATGCACCCACCTGTCTTCCACGCGGCGTCGACCGAGTCTCTAATTCCTTTGCCGAGGGAGCTGTGCGTTCGAGACGCAAGGTGTGTTTGGTCCTGCTACGATCATGGCTGATGCAAAGTGTCACCGTCAAGTACTGTGAGACTTGCAAGATCTACCGCCCGCCTCGCAGCAGCCACTGCCGCTTGGTACGTCCAGATGGTGTCGGTGCTGATGTTAGTGTGGCAACTGCGTCGATGGCATAGGTACGCCGCCTCTGTCTATATTGAGCTAACCTTTTAGACCACCACTGCACGTATTTGCATACCTGCATCGGCAAACGAAACTACATCTCTTTCTTGGCTTTCGTGATCTGGACTGTGAGTTCATCGCGTCTGAGAAACAGACTGAAAGTCTCGCTCAGTCAATCGCGACTATCTACGAGCTCGTCTTTTCGGCGCTACACTTCTTCTTGGTGTGCTCCAGAGAACAGATTTCGTTCAAAGATGCTCTCGCTCGAAGTCCAGGAGCCGCTGTCAGCTTTGCCCTTGGTGTCATCGTCGTGTGGCCAGTACTAGCTTTGCTGGGTTATCACTTGCGAGTGAGTCAAGTTTACATGGAGTCTCTTCTGACCAGTCAGCTCATGTTCCTAAACTCTACGACGATTGAGCAGGTGCGCTTTCACCTCTGAAAGACACTGATGGTTCAGATCAGATTCAATGGAGGCAAAACCTTCGGACAAAGTCGAAAGTCAGCCAATCCGTTCTCATACCCGACAACCTTCCGCAATATACTCGCTGCCTCCCTGGGCAGACCGCGAATGCCGAGCTGGCTTGACGCACGAGGAGTTGTGGTGATGGACGCGCGAAGTGTAAATCCTGCAGCTGGCCCGCATTTGCAGCTGAATTAATGTTTGTAATTATGATGACTTTCATGTGAATATAATTGAGCCGCTGCAGCTAGCAGCTGCTGCTTATATATGAGCGATACTCGAGTAGCTATAGCCAGCTACTTCCTCTCCATTATTATTCAGCTCTTAACCAATCCACCTTGCAACGAGCTGCAACAAGACGTAAGGATAGAATCATGGGACCAGCTCCAGTGCCAGCCAACTTCGCATCAGACCCACGAGTACACTTCGACAAAGCTGCAGGTACATATCGCTATGAGGACGAGGAGACTGGGGAGGAGTTTGAGTACACCGGGACAGTGTGGGCTACAGTTGTGAGTCTCGTTGGTGCGGCTCTCTGGCTGAGGCGATAGGTCGAAGACGAACTCGTCAAAGCGCAACAGGCGGCTTACTCGGTAGCCGGTGTAGATGAGAATGTGAGCATACTCTGAGATGCCTCGCTGACCTCAGGTACCTTCAGCACCCGCGCTGAATCGAGAGCAAAAGCGTGACAGGAAACGCAAGAAGGTAGACAAGGACTACACTACCAATACCTCAGAGCGCCAAGCTTCACCAGAGAAGGTTTCCAAGGGTGGGCCGTCAGCACCGAAACAGACAGGCGTCTACGTGTCGAACCTGCCCCTCGACGCCACGAGGGAGCAAATCGCTCACGTCTTCACAAAAGCAGGAGTCTTGCTCATCGATGACGAGGGCGCGCCGCGGGTCAAGCTCTACACCGACGACTCTGGCAAGTTCACGGGCGAGGCCTTGGTGCTGTACTTCAAGGAAGCTAGTGTCGACCTTGCTGTCCGGCTGCTGGATGATACCGAGCTTGAGTACGGCGCCGGTGTCGGGAATATGAAGGTCAAGGTCGCAGAATACAACAAGCCAGACCCCACTACACAGGCCAAAGACGCTGGCAAGCCGGCAGACGCTGCGCTTGAAGCAGCCGAGAAACCGAAAGAGAAAAAGAGATTAGGCCGCGAGGAAAAGCAGAAGATGTCCAAGCGAATTAAAACGTTACAAAAGTACGGTTACTGAAGTGTTGGCGACCCGCAGCTAACGCATGCAGCAAACTGACATGGCACTCTGATTCAGACTCTGAGGACGCACTCACACCCGGAGAGGGCGTAGCGCTACCGGGGTCTACGCGCATGGCCCGTATTGTAGTGCTGCGAGGCATGTTTAAGCTCTCACGTCTCTCAGAAGATCCAGGGCTGTTGTTGGAGCTCAAGGAGGAGGTGCGAGACGAAGCCGCAACACTAGGGCAAGTCACCAGTGTCATCCTATATGACGTGAGTCTCGCATCCGCCAACGCAAGCCTGCTGACTCGCGCAGCTGGAACCCGGCGGAGTGATGACGGTCAAGTTCAAGGATGCTGTTTCCGCTCAGGCCTGCGTGATCCGCATGAATGGGAGATTCTTCGATGGTCGACGAGTTCGTTCATCCATTACTACTACAACAAGCTGACAGCAGATCTCCGCGACAATCTACAGTGGCAAAGAGCGGTTCAAGAGGTCCGGAAAAGGAAACGTCGCCACCTTGGGAGATGAACCTGGACCAGATGATGAGAGCGGCGAGCGCACGCGGGTGGAGTCATTTGCAGCTCAACTGGTGGACGGCAGTGATGAGGAATAGATGCATCATTCTACTGTGAGCCCGTTGGCAAAGACAGTATTTCCTTGAAATCCTTGAGCCACGCCTGCTCTGCGGAACGATAACCTAGCACGGCGTTGGTGTGGGTGCCGTCCACATCCTAGGGTGATCAGCCAAAACGGAGCGTCGGAACTCACATCTCGCAGCCTGCAGATAGCTCCAGCCTCGCTCAATCTGTCGCGTAAAGCTACGGCCTCGTCGTACAGCAGCTCCTTGGTCCCAGCCTGTAGGTCACTTAGACCGTGCTCAACTTTGGGATAAAACTCACCTGAATGTGGACATTCACCCCTCGGAGATATGACATTTCGGTAGGATCTGCGAGGGCAGGTGAAAAGTACGGATGCTTGACAGAGGCTGGAAAGTGGCGTATGTAAGATGGCACGGCGAGCCGTCCTAAGCCACCAACGAAGTCCTGCATGTCAGCGTCCATTGACTCCAATCGATGTACACATGCGGTATTGTTCACGCATGAAGGCAAAGAGGACGTCATGTCAACCCAGGGCTGGCGATCAGCTTGGTCTCGCCGCGAAAAGCTTACACTGTTGAGGGCGAGTATCTTTGGACGCCCATAATCCTTCCCAGCGTCCCGCAATTCAGAGAGGTATCGCACCAACGCCAGTGTGAGATTACCGCCAGCCGAGTCACCCATCACAATAATGTTCTCCGGCTCAAACTCTAGAGTCTGCACGAGATACTTGTAGCCTGCAAGGGCGTCGAGCAGCGGTGCCGGGAAAGCCGACGACGGCGTCAATGCCTTTCGATAGTTGACTGCAAAAAGTCGGAGTCCAGTGCTGAGGCTGTTTACCTTGGCGAAGGAAGTTCGGAGAGGATGGCCTATGACATACGCACTGCTGTTAGAATTTACATGCGCGGCATTGACTTACCCTCCAACATTGTACAAAATAACTTTCTCGCCCGGCTTGGCACCACTCAGGCCGCTACCCTTTGCGCCAGGAGGCGTAAGCATGAAGCCTGGACGAGTAACTGCGTCTACTGCAGAATGTTTGGCAAAGCCGATGCGATCGGTAGGGACGACGGGCTGCACGATAACGGTACTCACCGCGACATCCTTGAAGTTGTGCTTCGGTACAGATGCCTCGGCTTCAAATGTTGCAGGGACTGGAAGCTGGATGCCGAGAAAGGTAGTAATGTAGAGATTGAGTAGCCTGTGGAAAAGCACCCTTCCAAGCGTCCAGGACGCGACGGGTGAAAAGCCGGTGCCGAACTTGATGACGTCCCAGAGCATCAAGGGGCCCATTTTCATGAGGAAGAAAGGGATCAAGACGACATAGCTCAGTCGCTTGGCCAGTAGAGACGGAGCCGAGGGTGCCAGGTGGTTCGTAGGCTCAGAAACCGATAGAGAAGTCATGGTCATTGTCTAGCTACGAATCAAGAGTACAAGTTCGGTTTGGTCATAACCGGCACGTGCATTAGAAACTAGTGGCAGGCATCTAGTACGCGCTACCTCCGTTGACGTGGCTGGTCGTCAGCATTGCATTGGCCCGCTGCAGCTATGACTTACAAGCACTGGGCTGTGAAATACGACGAGTCGTTGCTGCCCAGAAAGACAAAGGCTGTGGCGACTTCAACGGGCTGACCTGCGCGGCCGATCGCCTAAATCATCAGCAAGATCCCGACATGGAACAGAAAGAAAGCTCACAGTGCTAGGACCGAAGCCTTCGAGCGACTCCTTCCCCATCGTGGCAACGATAAGAGGAGTCCAGACTGGCATTAGTGCAAATCACATCAATGTCCGTCTACGCACTGGGCCCGGGGCAGACAACGCTGCAGGTCAATCGATGGTCTCGTCATGCAACTCACTTGACTCGGATACCCTTGGTCTTGACAATCTGGTTGGACAAAGCACGGGAGAACCTAGTCGTGTGAGCGACTCTCAGCTGTAGGACAGTCTCACCCGACGATGGCACCCTTGGTGGCAGTGTAGTCGATCAGCTTGGGATGGCCGATGAAGGGGTTGATAGAAGCTGTAGATGAGTAGGTTGCTTCGACCTCTGGTTGTTACAAACCATTGTTGATGATGCTCGAGCCCCAAGGCATGAACGGCACGAAAGCCTTTGTGAGGTAGAAGATGGCGTGGCTGCGATGAGCTCTGTTGCTTTGCAAATGCTCACATGTTGACATCGAAGACGTGGCGCCACTGTTCGCTAGGTAGGTCCTCAATGTGCTCGACCTCTTGCTGCGTGCCGGCATTGTTGACCCTGGCAATCAGTGCGTTTCTTACAGATCAGTGGCTTACAAGATGTCGATGCGGTTGTTAAAGATCTTCTTGGCGTGCTCGACGACCTCCAAGCAGTTCTTCTCCTGGCTCAAGTCGATGGCGAGCAACTCGACCTTTGACGAAGGTGCCTTCTCACTGATCGTCTTTTTGGTGTCCTCGGCATCCTGTTGCTCATTGGGGTGATAGATAAGTAGCAAGTCGGCACCTTCCAGAGCGCTGTCCGTGAGCTTGATGTCAGCACAAAACGTACTAGAGAACAGCAACGGCACGACCAATGCCCGAGTCTCCACCTGTGATGACGGCGTTCTTGCCCTGCAGCTTGCCTGCAGCCTTGTACTTGCTACCATCCTGAAGAACATCATCCAACGGCGCAGGCTCCATTGGCCTCTGAAGTCCAGGCTTGTTGTCCTGAGACTGCTTGACGATTGATGGAGGCAGGAAACCAGGACGGTACTCTGCGGGAACGGACGATGGGATTTCAACTTGTGCCATTGTGACTGTGACCTGTGATCTGTGAATGAGGATCAATTGGTTGTTATAAGGTGGTCAAACGTGGTTTAGCGTGGGCTTCTTCCTCATCCACTATATACGTAGCCAGCATGACGTCAGTTTCGCACTGTAATAGCAAACCTCCACAGAGGCACCGACAGCCATGGATTCCGGAAAGATGGAGCACCCTTGATAACCCCTTGGAGATCATCCAGGTTCAGTGAACACGTCCAGAGTATTACATTAATGTCCTGACCGACTTGATACAGACGCAGTGACTCCACCTAAACTTGCTGCGAAGGACCCTTCAACTTGTGGTAGCTAGGTGGCAACTCCCTGAACATCGTCAGCGTCGCGTCGCACAGAGATCAAAACAACTCACTCGACCTCTTCAGCGTCCGTGTGTTGCACGATACGCGTTGGACGAGGCTCGTCAGGCTCTGTAGGAGCTGCAGAAGACGCCGCGGGCGAGGCCTCGGGCTGGACATCAGGGTTGGTAATGTGGACCCGAGGCTTATGCGTTGATCGAGAGTGACCCAGTGTACCTTGAGCGGTATCAGCTTCGCTGCTCTGTCGTTGAGAACCGGACATGGTAGAGTGAGGAGCAGAGTGCTTGACGTCGCTTTGAGTGGATCCGACACCACCGATGAGCGGCATCGTGTGATTAGCGGCGCCGGGCGAATCGGGAGGAGAAGGGTATTGGAATGGAGAAGGATAGTAAGAACCATCCAAATCAGCCTCGGAAGGTACAGGCAGACGTTGTTCGTCGTCTCGCAAAGCAGTCGTTGCCTCTGCAGATGGTCTCGCGGCCTTGCCAGGTCGCGAGATCAAGTCTATCGGCGTTCGGTGCCGCTTCTCGCCTGTCTCTGCCATGCCATACGACTTGACACCATTCCCCTTGTTGCGCGCAGCAGCTTTGCGGCGGAAGTAGACAAAGAGGAGGATGCCGAGCAAGACGAGGAAAGCGACGCCGCCGACGGTACCACCGACAATGGCGCCAATCGGAGTTGACTTGGCTGGAGTACTGCCTGAGCCGCTCCCGCCATTGTTTGGATCGACCAAACCACCGGCAGAAGAGCCACCGACACCATCAACCTGACCTGTCGAGCTGTTGGCTGCCAATCTAGGCGACGAGCTCGTGATGCACGACGACGAGCCGGACCCGATGGTCCACAAAGGGGTAGAACCCTGGCGTCAGCAAGTCTCGAGGCGGTAACCTACCCCAGTTCTGAAAGGTCCCTGGCCTCCCATCGCCAGCAGGACCTGAGTACCCTCGGCGATATCGACGGTCCAGTCGTACGTGTTGACTTGTGGGTCTTGTGAGACTGGGAGCGAGAAGACGGAACCGTGCGGGATCATGCCGACGAGTGAGATGGGTCGCGTCGCGTTCGATCCCCATTCTATGCGCATGCTCGAGCACGAAGCAGGAGCCTCGTTGGGAGTGGTAGAGAAGAAAAAGTCGGCTTGAACGTTGCTAGATGTCAACTTGGTCATGTACTGAAGACTTGCGTATCCAAGCACGAGGTGTCGCCCGAAGAGCCTACAGCTGCCTGTCAGATTTGACACTTTCGACCGCCACTTACTAAGAACCTCGGTGCTGCCGCCACTACCCAATCCACTGTCGTCCCACATGGTCGCCAGGAAAGGCAGACCACTGGGCTCTGTCAATTGGAAGCTATACGTGTTTTCGGTTGAAGCCGGGACAGTCATGTTGAGAATCTTGCCCGATGCAATCTCAATGGTCTGATTGTCAGTGCCACGCTGGCCTGTTGAGACTCACAGGAACGAGCAGAAAGTGCAGCTGTCCCTTGACGTCGCCTTTCCAGGTCAATGTGAGGTTCTGGCATTGTGTTGGAGTTGAAGTCGTAAAGGAGAACGCTCGGACATGCGGTAAAGAGAGAGCGAGTAGCCCTACGAGAGTCAAGGTGCCACTCTTCATTGCCGTTAGTCGTTTGGTGGTGATTGATGTAACTAGTAGAGTATTTTCAGAGTTTCGAGTTGAGACTGCTCTATCAAAAAGACGATCGGGTCATCACGCGTCAGGGCGAGACTCCTTTGAACCTTGTGCTTTTTGAATGGAGGATAGGGGCTACCCTTATGAAGTCATCGCCACGTGGCAAGATCAAATGGCCATGCATCTGTACAACTCAAAGTATACGTTGATTTTGATGACAGCTACTGACAAGAGTGCAAAGAGGACAAGACCGCCAAAAGCTGCCACATGCTGAAAAGGGTACTCTTCCGTCCTTGCACAAAGCTGCCAAGGTCGCCTGTCGAAAGTGCCACCGAGCAGGACATTGATTTGCATGCATCACAGATTCTAGAGATTGACTGAAATGACCAACAGATCATTCTCCCTGTTCTAGACGAAAGTCAAAAGGTAGGTAATACCCTTTTTGGCGTCCCACACGCGCTTCATGGAGATCGTCGAGCCTCTTGACGCGCTGTCAGAGGGATTTTGAGACCAATCACATTAGCCCGCAGAATTACCTCTTGTAGTAGAATATTAGTGTCTAGTTTTGGAATCTCAGCAAACGACCGACAAAGTACAAAAACTAAAAGGGAATCACGTTGAAACGAGTAGAGCGACCAGTAACAAAATAGCGCACAGTGTGTAGTACAGTACCTTCCCGACTACTCCAATAAATCTCAACTTTATAGCACATTCTCAAGGCGCACTAGACCCAAATCTCATTCGACTTCCTGCCATTTGTCAGCCGCGTCACAGTGCTCAAAGCGTAGTGTGAGTGGCCACCTTGTCAATCATCTCGACCAGTAACGTCACACTGCCACCGGACATTCTACACACATGTCGAGCGCGGGAGAAGCAGCAGGTGGCGGTCAGGACATGACCCTGGACGCGCCACCAGAAGAAGACGCAATAGCAGATGATAGAGGGTTCACCGTAAGTACTGTGTTTTGCGGGAATCCATGCTGACTACAATGACTTTTTCTCCTCTTGATCATTGCAGAACTCAAACTCAACGACTGCAACAAATAGCCAGGGTAACACTCGGGCCACTCTACCCGTCCCAACGAAGACCAGCAGTACAGACACGGATGCTTCGGTCTTGCCACCGCTGCCATCATTTGCACCGAACAAGGTCCAGCAACTGGTAGTGCCAGAGGCCTCGCCGGCTCTCTCGTCAGCAACAGACGAAGGCCGGATTCCTTTTGATACCTCTCTGGCCACGGGCGCACTGAGCACCGGGCAAGGTCTGCCCACAGGTGCCGAAAATCCGCAAGAAGAGCGCAGAGGCTCTGCCGCGTTTCCTTTTCCTTCTTGTACGTGCATGAGTCACCACTAAGATCTGACACTCAGTCCGTCCTCTGCCATCCATGTCGAGCTCCCCAGCTCCGCAGCAAGGCATGACCATTCCACCCGCAGGCGGCGCTTCCGCTTCCATGTCTCGCGACGCCTCGTCAAACGGCCAGCCTCCTTCTTCTCATCTCGCCAACCTCTCCATGACGTCCGATCGACCACAAACTCCAGCTGAGCCCTCTGTCCATGCACCGACACCCGTGCGCAAACCTTCCCGCTCCAACTCTGGAAAGCCAGTCATGCTCGGGGCAGTGGGTGAGAAGAAGAGCTTTTTCCAGAAAATGTTTCATCACGAGCCCAAGGAAAAGCCTCATCTCGAGATGCCCAAGCAGGCGTTAAGTGACACGATTCTGAACGGTCGAGAAGCCATGTCTTCCCCCCCGGCTACGCCCGGCACTCCGCCTCCGGGTATGAGTGACTCGGATCGCTCTCAGCCGCCATCACGTCGCCCCTCCACTTCGTCCAAACGTCGCGTTACACCCTCGCCCAGCCCAGATCCTCACGCTGCTGCTCCTAGAGACCGTCGCGGCTCTTCACCACCCGCCGGCAGACTCACCGAGCGATCAGCGTCGCACGGAAGTCAAAAAGGTGCCGACAATCTAGTCCCTCCCCCTGCTCAACCAATCATCGTCGGACCGACTACTTCAAACACTGGCGGCAAGTTCACTCTCAAGGATCTGTTAGGCGGCGGAAACGGCCCAAAACTCGGCCGTCGCTCGTCTGCAGCTGGTTCGGCCAAAGGCTCTGACAAGGGTTCGACGAAGGGTTCAGAAAAGGGAGATGACAATGCCAGCACGGCGAGCTTGCTCAAGAAGTATGGTGTCTGCGAAAAGGTTGCGATCGGCAAGGGTGCCACTGCCGTCGTCCGCTTGGCGCACAAGTGGGATCGCAGTCAGGAAAAGCTCTATGCGGTCAAGGAATTCCGCAAGCGCTCCAAGCAAGAGTCGGAGAAGGACTATGTCAAAAAGTTGACGTCTGAATTCTGCATCTCTTCCACCCTGCACCACATCAATATTGTCGAGACTGTCGATCTCGTGCAAGACGAGGCTCATCATTGGTGTGAGGTGATGGAGTACTGCCCAGGCGGTGATCTTTACGCCGCCATCAAGAAGGGTGGCATGGAAAGCGGCGAGGTAGAGTGCTGCTTCAAGCAGCTTTTGAACGGCATCTCGTACTTGCACTCTATGGGAGTAGCTCATCGCGATATCAAGCCTGAGAATTTGTTGTTGGACGGTCGTGGTCACATCAAGGTTGGTGGCACAGTTGTTATGGTATGCTGACTCTCACAGATCACCGACTTTGGTGTATCCGATGTGTTCCGCATGTGTTGGGAGAAGAAGACCCACTTGAGCAAAGGTTTGTGCGGCTCCGAGCCGTACATTGCGCCCGAGTTGTTCGAGCAAAAAGGTGAGTGTTTGCACTTGTATTGCACGCCATACTGACGAGATCAGAGTATGACGCTCGTTTGGTAGACGTCTGGGCGGCAGCAGTCGTCTTCTACTGCATGCAGTTTCAGGAGCTGCCGTGGCGATTCGCCAAGTCTGCCGACAATGCCTTCGCTACTTTTCTTTCCCAGTACACCACATCGAGTGCCCCTCCCCCACTCAACAATCTCGCCCCGCGCGAGTGTCGCAGTGCACTGAAACACATGCTTGACCCTGATACGAAGACGCGCTGGGGTATCGAAGAGGCTTTGCAGGACAAGTGGGTCAAGAGCATCCAAGTCTGCGTTGAAGGTGAACCGAGCACACATCGCCACGTTGGAACGACCTCATAATTTAGAGGAGGATGTACATTAGATTGGCTTCATCTTTATGTACCTGTACTGCTATTTCTACTACGTTCCGCCGCTTGCAACTTGGCTAGTGTGGCCTCTGCCACACTCAAAAACGCGGCTGGCATGCCCGCCAGCTTGGCAGCTTTCTGTAGTTGTCAGCCGGAGGAGACGACGCTGACTAACGATAGCATGAGATTGATGGTTGATGCCGGGTTGCAGCTTGTAGCTGTACGAGAACGTGTCGTCCTCTTGATCGACATCGGTGCACCAGAACTCGACCCCCTCCCTAGCACTCTCAGCTCCAACGCCCGAGTAGCCCAACATGGAGCCAAGCTCGTGGTAATGAGTCGCGAAGAGTGTTCGGCAGCCGTTGTTTCTGAGGAGATGATCAAGTGTGGCGTAGGCAATAGAGATGCCCGCTTGGAGCGTGGTACCTCGCCCGATTCTGGAGTCAGCGCGATGGCCATGTTTCACCTTACTCGTCCATGATGACAAGAGATCGTGATGTTGCTTGACGCAAGATCGCAGCTGTTCTGATGTGTCAGACCTGATCCGCACACGCACTCACTCGACCATCTCCAGCATGAATGTACTTCGATCACGGAAGAGATCATCGCGAGCCCCAATCCGACTGAAGACACGGTCGACGATGCCGATCCGAGCACTGAGCGCGGGAACAAAGCTGCCCGCCTGAGCAAGAATGGCAATTAGAGCTGTTTGTCGGAGGATGGTAGATTTGCCACCTTGGTTCGGACCGGTGATGACATGCAACTGAGACGTCGGCGGCATCATGCAGATGGAGTTTGGGGTAAAGACCCGAGCACTCGATAAAAGTCCTGCCTCGACCGTGGGGTGTCTGCCGTTGCGTATCTCGAGATCCGTGCTGCGAGGTCAGCTTGGCAAAGCGACGCAGCCTTGATCGCACCTGTCAGCAAGTTGTGGTCTGACCAAGTTGAGCTCTTTCGCAGCTTGCGCAAAACTGAGAACGAGGTCCAGCTCACTCAACGCATCCGACGTCTTCTTGACTGCTTGGGCACGGGCAACGACCTTGTCGTCAGCTGTGCATTGCCTCTCCGCACTTACATCACCTCGTAGAGACTCGAAAGCCTGGCGCTGCAGAACATGAATTTGCTCCGCAGTTTCGTCTATTCTTATGCCCAGAGCAAGCCATGGCTAATCATCAGTCAACACTAAAGGCACGTTGACTTACACCATGCACGTAAGCCTTGACGCCTGCCGGACTGAATCTGCTCGCCTTCGTCAAAGTCTCAGCTTCAGCTTTCCTGCTGACGCTGACGTAGTAGCCATAGCGCTGTCCTCTTGTCAAGAGCAGTGATGGCGCGTCTCACAATTTCAGCTTGTTCTGGATAAAACACGCACTGTATCGGCGACGCAGCTTGCTCTGCAACACATCCTTTTCTTTCCGAAGGGCGTCAAGGATTACATGACAAGCAGTAAGCTGCGGGGAATAACTATGAAAGTCAGCGAAGGCTCTAAAGGTTAAGAAGACGCACCTAGCCTTGATCCACCAATTCAGCTCCTTCTCCTCGCGTTCCCGCTCCCGGATCTCCATCCTCGATTCAAAGGACACCGGCTTCTGACGAGGTGAGTTGGGTGCAATCTCAGGCTCCATTTCTGCCAAGTCCAGCTCTTCTCCTGCGCTCACGTCCTCTACCGTCTGCATTCCGAGCAGCAAGACATCCTCGTCAACCGCGCTCTCAATGATCTCTGCGAGTTGTAGATCAGGTTGCATGTCGTGGGCAAACTGCTGCAACACCCCTCGACTATCCTTCAAAACAACATCGTCGTTGACGTCTTTCAGTCTGCGCACGATGGCGTCCGTGCCGCGTAACCACCGACCAAGCTCTGCCAGATCTCTGCCATCTCCCCGCCGTGCCTTGAAACGCTGCATGATGCGCATGATGTCGATCTGATCTTTGGCAGCCAGTCGTAGCTCCCTGCGCAGCTCAGCCGCGGCGACGAGGGCTTCGACAAGGTCAAGTCTGCGGGTGATGAGGGCGAGATTTGTCAAAGGCGAAGTGAGAGTTCTTGTCAAAAGACGAGTACCGGCGGCTGTCACAGTGCGACGGAGGACTGAGAGCAAAGTACCTCGGGAGGAGAGAGGAGAGGCAGAAAGCCCGTCTCCTAGGATCTCACTGTGGGCAGGCAAAGTCGAGTGTGCGTCGGCGCCATCAGCGCGCCAAGCGTGTCGGATCTCGAGAGCATGAAGTGTGGCAGCATCGATCAGCATGTGGGCAGATGTGTCTTGGCGTTCGGGAGTCGTCAAGTCTGGCGTGTTGTCTCGCAGAGTGTACTGCAAGTGGCGCCGAAGCAACCAGATGGCGTGAGCTTCAATATCCGCCGGAGGCGTACTTGTATCTCGCTCCTCACCTTTCTCTGCGTTCACTTCATTGTTGAAAGTGACGTGCGCTCCGCAAGATTCTAGGAGAAGGCGAAAGTGATTGCTGCCAGACGACAGGCCCAAGTCGGGTGAAGTCGACCAGAGGTGTTTGTATTTCTGCTCTAGCACGATCTCCTTTGGGGCTATACGAGCAAGCTCGTCTTCTAGCTCACTTGCCAAGCAACTCTTGGTGTAGAACTCGCCCGTGCTGACATCTGCATACGCCAGGGAGATTGGGATCGAAACTTCCTGCCCCTCCCCTCCTGATGAGGTCTCGACCGGTACCGTATCTGCCGAGACAATTGCGAGGAGGTAGCGACTCTCATCGCGACTGATCCACGAGTCATCAAGCAGTGTTCCAGGTGTCACAATGCGACCCACTCCCCGTGTAATGTTTTCACCAGACGAAGAGGGGGCGCCCAGAGAGTCTGGATACTCCTCCACAAGGACAACGCTGTGGTGCAGATCGTGTACCAATATTTTGAGATACTTGTCCAAATGCGTCACTGGAAAGCCTGCGAATGGATACAAGCCGGAAGAGTAGCGTTTGTAGGCAAGCTTCAACGACAGCATGGACGCGAGCTGAGCGGCCGGAGCAAAGTAGGACTTGACGTTAGCTTGGACATGGATGAGAGCTCACCTCGTAAAACTTGCCGACCCGCGTCAGCACGACACAGTCTGGGAACCGCCTCCAGTTGTGAAAGACTTGCTCTGCCAGTGCCGAGTCAGGCACAACCCCTGCTGCTACTGCTGCTCTATAGCTATCTTTTTCGTCGCTCTCGATTGACAATGTGGCCCCGGTGATAGCCTCCCGGTTGTCTGAAGTTGGCTTGACTGCTCGTCAGACGTTGCGATGACAATCTTTACAGAACTCACTGGTACGTGAGGGGCTACTCTTTGACACCGACTTGGCCATCCTCCCGCCCTCGACTGCACCGGATCCCTCGGAAGGACCAAAGCCGTGCAGTGGGATCAGAGGTCTCACAGGGAGTCCATCTGGAGAAGCTTTCTTGATTGGCAAGTCAGAGATGAGCTTGGACGCAGACCCCTTTGATTTCGAGACACGCTTGCGAGCAGGGGTCGAGGTCGAGTTGGAGACCTGCCGCAAGACAAGCCTGACTGAGCAAGTTTGACAGACGGCGAGAGATGGCCGTACGCTTCCCAGTGCGCAAGACAGCATCCACCTTACTTTGACGTCTTTTGGCTTTAGATCCGTCACAAAGTCAAGATCGGACGCGGTCTGACGTAATACCGCTTTGGTGCGGTGGCATCTGATATGCAGGCAGACTCGATGCACGCGTGGAATGTATATGCTGGCCATACAGTCAGCAGTCTAGAAAAGAGAGTGTGTCTTGCCTAGGCGCTTGATAGTAGCGCGACTACAAGGATTTTAATAGAGTGGCATGCAACTACAACTCAACCGCACTCTTCAAACCTCTTGTGGTTCTATATCCTCTTCCCCTAGTTTCTCTTGTCCTCCAGCGACCTCTCACTGTATTATCCCCCGACATCATCACTCCCGTACTTGGATACATTGGCGTCTTTTCCTGCACACCCCTGCGGCCTCGCGTGACAGAACAAAGAGTCAACACGGGCTCCTTGAACCTCTCAAAGCATGAAACTGAACCCGTCGCCTGCACTTATTCCCCTTTCACGAGCGCCTGCACCACTTGGTTGCCTCTACTTCTCAAGCTATCCAGCTGCTCGCCGGCCCGCTCGACGTCTGTTTGACGTTGTGCACCCAAGACCTGCCGTCGCATTGCAGCTGCGTACGCTCGTGTCAAATTCACAGACGCATCTGGGTTGGCCGCGGAAGGGGAGAAGACATCTAGCAGGGACTCTGCCGACGCATCGGACTTGGTCGGTGCAGTGACAGAGTAGAGCTTGGCAATGTCATTTCCCAAATCTTCACGGCTTAGGGGCATGGTTGTCGGTGAATCTTGTGCTTGGCGCTTCGCTTCGGTCGATGCTAGACGTCGAGTACGGCTGAAACCGGGCCGGATCGATGAGATTTGTCAGCAATCTGATTGAACGCGACTCATGCGGCACGTGATTTTCATCAAAGCTGCGGACACTGTGCGCATGGACTTTGGATCAAGTACCTTTATTTTGTAAAGCCGAAGTATGCCAAGGAAAAGTCCCCGATCAATGAGCTTGTCAGGATTACTTGAAGCTAACCCGCGGCGCTTACGGAGGTTTTATCCGGTTGAGGATGGGCTTGGTGAGCAGGTGATCTATTTCGATTGCCACATGCGGTGATGGGGCCACGCGAAGGGAGACTATTCTTGCATCATAAGCCGGTAAACTACCGCCGACTTGGACCCGATTTCATCCCATTCTAACCAGAGTATAAACAAGGGGATAGCAGCCCCACCTGGCCCCTCTTTCTAACAATAACAATGTCCACCACTATCATGGAACCCAAGCCTTCTTTGAACAATGGTCAGGTTAACGGCAACGGTAACGGCTATGCCAATGGCAACGGACTACACAACGTAGACACGGGTGCCCACTCGCAAGACTACCAAGGTTCGGGAGGTCCAGTCCGTCGCTTCCTGACCCCGGGCGGAAACCCCATCGACAACACTCAGGTAAGTGTCTCGGCCGCATCGCACCGTCCATGCTAAAGTGAGACAGCCGGCTTTCCCTGTTTACCACCGCAAGTGAGTCATCCGTCCGTTGCTGCTCAGGGTCTAACATCGGCAGGTTTGGTAACCCAGCACCTTTGGGTCTTCTCGCCTTTGGAGCGTGAGTAAACTTGGTTTTCATTCAAAACATCGGCTGACGTAGGAGTACGACTTTCATTCTGAGGTTTGCCTTTTCCGGGTTTTTCCATGCTCACAACGTAGCTGCTTCAATGTTCAAGCCCGCGGTATCACCCACCCCGTATGTTCGAATGACTTTTCATGAGCGCCGCTGATCGTACAGAATGGTGTTTTGGGTATGGCTTTGGCCTACGGTGGTTTCGCTCAGATGATTGCGGGTGTACAAGAATGGGCGGTTGGTAACACTTGTGAGTTCATTTTTGAGATTATGATGCTGATGGACAGTTGGGTATGTTGATGGCTAGGCCGCAAAGCCACGCTAACAGTGACAGTGCTACTGCGTTCACTAGCTACGGCGGCTTCTGGGTTGCTTATGCCTGTGAGTTTGGCAGTGCCCGATTGTCTGTCGAGCATGCTGATACTTCAGGCTTCCTTATCCCCCAATTCGGTGTCAGAGGTAAGAAGACTGCGCGAGTTGGCCGCGACTAACTTCAAAGCCGCGTACCCGACCCAGGAGGAATACGCGTCGGCTGTTACAATCTTTTTGGTAAGGACTCACATCTTCAGTATCATTACTCATTATCAGGCTGCTTGGTTCATCGTCACTTTCGTGAGCAATTTTCGTCTATTGGACTCAATGATTAACCGACAGATCTTCCTCTTGGCTTGCTTGCGTTCATCCATCGCCCTAGCCTCCGTTTTCTTCTTCCTCGACATCACGTTCCTCTTGCTGTAAGTCTCGTATCGCACCGGCGCATTGCTCATTATCTCAGCATGGTCGGCGATGCCACCGGCAAGGTCATCATCACCAAGGCTGGTGGAGGTTTCGGTCTCGTGAGCCGACTGAGACTCTTGCAGATCCGGCTAACTGAATCCAGGTTACCGCTGCAATCGCGGCTTACGTTGCGCTCGCAGGTCTACTTACTCGCGACACTTCGTACTTTATGCTTCCTGTTGGAGACCTCTCTAAGAAGAAGAACAACTAGGAGAGTGACGGCGAAGTCGCTATGGGGTTGAAGTGAAAGACTAGTAAAGTAGTGTCATGTTCGTTGGATGTATTGATGGCGTCAATTGATGAGCCTCCGGCTTGCGTGAGGATGCAAGTACTATCTGATCTGTGAATACTCTCGATCATTCCTCGGATGCATCAACTATAGCATGCCTTATACCATTGCGTTGCTAATCTATCAGTCAGAATAAGCGCATCTCTGAGACTTTGTGGCCTAGGATCCGTGGCAACCGTAGCACTCTACACGCAATTGTGGTTTAGGATAAAGATGGGTGAGAGTTTCCGGGTCAGCCGTTTCATAAGGACGGAAGCGAACGCGGCAGCCCATGCGAAGCTGATTTCGAATGCGCGCGCCCGCCTTACCGAGCTTGCCTCCCAAAACTGAGCATAGGCTTGCCTTTTTGCTTTTAGGCTTGCCGATCTGCTTGTTAACTCTGCAAAGGGCTTCCGATAATGCCGGGACGGAGTGGCGATCCTACCTGGAAGGATGGCAGTCGCGGATCTGGCTCAAATAATGCAGATCCTGTCATGTGATGCCATGTGAACATGAGATCTTTGCTCTCTAGCGGTACATATACAACAGTGATAAAAGATTCGACCAAGTTATCATCATGTCGCCCTCTGATGTTTCCATGCAGCACAAGAGCTCCAGTGAGACCACTCAAGTATATGACCAACCGAAGCCTCTTGCCCGTACATACACAGCAGGTGGATCCCCTGCTGATACCTCGCAGGTAGGCTGTCGTGAAAAGATATGGAGTGCTGATCCTCCGTAGCCAGCCTTTCCAGTGTACCATCGCAAGTATGTGAAGGCTTACACTAGACCTACAGGTCGATCTAACAGACAGACTTGCAGATCCATCAGTGACCGGACTGCTGAGTGTGGCGGGGTGGGTTCAATTCGACTTGATAAGCTATGCTGACGAGCAGGACCCTCTTTATTGCAAGGTTCGTACCCATGTGACTGTGATCAAGATTCAAGAGCAACTCTGACTTCTCAGCTTGTACTTTGTCCGCGCTCGAGGCGTGACTACAGGCGTGCGTCGCTAGGATCCTCTCCTTCCAGTAGCTGACGATCAGAATGTCATCCTCGGCATGGCATTGGCGCACGGAGGTCTTTGTCAATTCGTGGCAGGTATGTCGCTTCAAGGAGCCCAAACTGATGAGCAAGGCGTAATGGAGTGGGCGGTAGGCAATACGTTTGCTAGCGCCGTATACATGACCTACGGAAGCTTTTGGATCTCCTACGCATGTAAATTTCTCTTATGCACATCGGCACTGATCGCAAAGGTCTCTTGATACCTCAATTTGGCATTCGAGGTGAGTCATATCACGAAAGTGGCGCTGACAAGAGCAGCTTCTTTCGCGGTCGAGTCAGAGTATGAGTCTGCTGTTGGCCTGTATTTGAGTGGCTGGGTCATCATCACCACTGTGCGTTGACAAGGCGACAACTCTGCCAGTGGCTGACAGTACAGCTCTTCCTGGTTGCGTCCTTGAGGTCGTCCGTTGCACTCGTTGCGCTCTTTGTCTTTTTGGAGCTCTACTTTGTCTTGCTGTAAGTGACCCGAATTCTCAGCCGAATGACGCTGATGGAATAGCATGGCCGCGCACTTTACAACTTCGGCGGCTGTGGCATGCACGACTGCTGGAGGTGCTTGCGGAATTGTACGTCATGCAATTGTTCCCTTCGTTGGCTCACTCAAAGATCTCCTCCCTCATCAGCTTCTACATTGCGCTAGCGAATCTCCTCACTAAAGATACGAGCTACTTTTTGCTTCCCATTGGAGATCTGACGCCAACCAAGAAAGCAGAACACACCGTTTGAAGGAGAACCGGGTGGGAGGGATGATGTACATGAGATTCTATGCGATGTGATGCAATGTGATGCAATTGCTCAGACGAGCAAGGTCTTAGAAGACTGGCGCCTCCTTCAAGAACACTTTGCTCTCTTCGAAACCGACCCAGCGAGCGACACTGTTGGCGGCATTGACGACCGCCGCCTTGGAAAGGTGAGGCGAGACCGCGATGTACAGCTCGAAAGGCTTCGTGAGCTGCAGATCAGTCATCACACGGCCTATCGTACGAGACGTACCCAGCCTAAACAAGCTTCATGCTCAGTCTTGATATACACGAGCTTGAGTGTCGTCGGTTGACCCGACTTGGCGTGTATAGCGTCATGCAAGCGATGATACGTCGTTACGAGCCTTGAGCGTGAGTGAGGTCCACAAATGACGCACCTTTGACGATGGATTCCATCCTCGTCTGCGTAGACGTCTTCCCACTCCGGCATCGTAATCTGTACATTTTGTCTTGACTTGTACACAAAGTGCCTCAAACCGGGGATACCGACCAAAGCTGCTTGTCAGCACCTGCCAATGACACCGGCCTGCGACTCACAGACAGAATAAGGATGGACAGGAATAGCCAGCTCGATCCGCGCCAGCGTTCGATCCTGATTCAGTTTCTGCATCCTTAGCCATCATTGCCCATCCTCCCGTCATCAAACACACCTCGACAACACCATCTTTCCATATCCTCAAATCCTCAAACGCCTCGCGGTCGGCACTAACGAATACCAAGCCAACATCATCTCTGACAAAGCTGACATAAGCATGCACAAATCCAGCAGGATTGAATTTCGGTAAACAGATGGGCAGCCATGATTCTGTTGATCGCAGTGTCGCGGATGACGAGAGTGTGTTGAGCAGGAGATGGAGGTCTGTCAAGTCAGCTTAGAGGACGGGTTGACTGACCTGATGGGTGTATACTGTGTTTGCGTGGACGCAGAACGGTGACAATCATACCACCAGCAACGAGCAAAACATACAGCAAGTCCTGTTCTGAGCTCTGCCTGCTCGCAGCGCAGCGCAACCCACCTTGAACTTTGCAGGCGGAGCCAAAGCCGATGCAGCCGCGTCTCTCAGCGCCGGGTTCATTCTCAAAGGTTGCAAAGTCGAGGTGAGAAAACTGAAATCGTACTGTGCCGATCGGATCAGGTGTTTCAGGAAGGGTTCAGTACCTTGCGCATCAGCGATATCAAGCTTCGATGCTGGCGTACCTTCAAGCAATCGTCGGAGGTCAAAGTTACTTCGCCGCTGAAAAGTCTTGGCGAGCTGGGTCGAGGTGATGACAGACAGGATCTGGAGGTGGATATATTCGAGATGAAGCCGAAGCTTCCATCAGTTTGTCTCTAGACAGTGTACGTACAATGTGCTCTGGCTCTCCCCAATCGCTGACGCAGAAAAGATACAACGGTTGCCTAACGAGGAAGACAATATGGTGTCTCCCAGTCTTGTATGACCTGCGCAGACGATCAGCGTCCGCCTCTCATCAGGAGAGAAGCCGTACTGCAGCTTGTCCGAGTTGTCTTCTGCAAAGATGGACATGAGGGCTTGAACGACACCCATCAAGTTGGTAGTGGTGTCATCACCTTCTGCATCCTCTTCGTGACTGGCAGATCAGCGGAGACTGTCGCAAGACGTACGAAGCGAAGACTGGCTTCCCCGCGTTGGTGAGTACGTGGTAGCGTCTTGGAGGGTGAGCTTTGCTTGTCGTCCCGCTATCCCGCCATGCTTCTTCAGTCGCCTGCAGTGTATTGTGCTCCCCTACATTGTCAGCCACAATGTATGCTCTCCATATGACGCACCGATCAAAGACGTCGCTTGACTGTGCGAGCTTGAACCCGAGCTTGAGCCAAGCTTGGCCAAAGCCCGCAGGCCTGCGCGAGCGTCACCCGTCGCCGTCATCTCGCCCTCTATACCAACGCCAGTATCTCTCGCTTTGCCTTTGTATTGTACAGGTGAAGAAGACAGAAAAGCAAGAGCATCGTCCTCGGTATCTACTACCTCGATGATCGATGAAGGTCTTGAGCCGCTATGACTCGCTTGAGCAGTATGAGCTGTACTTGTGCTGGCAGCACTGATAGCTCGCTCGACTGGTACTGAGAGTGTCCCGTTCTTGGATGGACTGAAGGAGATATGTGATGTCGAGGACGAGGATGTGACTGAGCGGACTAGCGATGGCGTCAGACGCTTTGGTAGCGGTGCGACGGCTGGCGAAGTACTCATCTCTCTCAGGTTGCTCACACTCTACTTTGTGATACCCTCGCTCACCTAAAGCTACTTATTGAAGGCAATCTGAGCTCCTCTCTAGATCTACGCGGCATACCACCTACACGTGACTTGAAATGGGGAAGTCAATGAGGGGTAGATTCCGCGTTGGCGGTGCAAACAATCAAAATATTATCATAAACAAAACAGGCCAACAGCATCCTCAGTGTACCATACATCACCTTCTGCGAGATAGAAAAAATCAATTCACGACTAGAGAGACGAGAATCGAACGAAAACGGTCAGTCCTTTGCCAAGCTACATCCACTCAGCGCTCACGATGGCGTAGCATCGCATTGAACAGCTTCCGCTCCCCCGTCTCCCTTCACAACGACTAAAGTAGCCTCTTATTTCCGTCACTATCATGACTTCTTCACTCGAAAAGCTCAGAAAGCTCTACGCCGAAGCAGGCCAAGAACACGTCTTCACCTTTTACGCCACTCTTGCCCCTAGTCAACAAGCTCTCCTCCTCGCTCAGCTGGCCAGTATCGATGTTTTGCGCGTCAATCGTATCTACAAGCAGGCCATAGCGTCCGAGTCAACACCGGTCACAGCGACAGGACATGACGAGGTCAAGCCATTGCCTCAGGAGGCATGCGAGTCTGTGCTTTCAGGTTTGGGCGACAAGGAAGAGCAGTGGCGCAAGCACGGTCTTGATGCCATCGCAAAGGGTCAAGTCGCTGTGCTTCTTTTGGCGGGAGGGCAAGGGACGCGTTTGGGGTCTTCAGCCCCTAAAGGGTGCTACGATATCAACCTGCCGTCGCACAAGTGCTTGTTCCAATACCAAGCCGAGCGCATCGCAAGCTTGCAAAAGCTAGCTGCTAAGGAGACTGGCGCCAACGAGCAGGCTTGCCAGATCAGGTGGTATGTCATGACCAGTGGTCCAACTCGCGGTGAGACGGAAAGCTTCTTTGAGAGCAAGGACTTTTTCGGTCTCAAGCGGGAAAACGTCATCTTCTTTGAGCAAGGTGAGTCTTGATCAACGACGCAAGCTGACATTAGGTATTCTACCTGCACTGTCAAACGATGGCAAGCTCATGCTCGCCACTCCCTCCACCCTCGCTGTTGCTCCAGACGGCAATGGCGGTCTATATGCTGCCCTGCGCCAACCCCTCTCCGCAACCGACTCCAAGACCGTCCTCTCCGACCTCGAATCGCACGGCGTCCAATACATTCACGGCTACTGCGTCGACAATTGTCTCGTCAAAGTCGCCGATCCCGTCTTTGTCGGTTGCTGCATCGACAAGCAAGCTGCGTGCGGCGCCAAAGTCGTCCGCAAGACTGTCCCAACCGAGTCCGTCGGTGTCCTCGCCGCCAAAGGCGATGGTTTCGCCGTCGTCGAGTACTCTGAACTCTCGAAAGAGAAGTCTGAGCAACGCGATGCGAATGGCGAGCTCGCTTTCAAAGCTGCCAATATTGCCAACCACTTCTACACGCTTGATTTCTTGAAATCAACAGAGGCCATGGAAGCCAATATGGCTTTCCACATTGCACGCAAAAAGATCCCAACAGTCGATCTCGCAACAGGCGACGCCGTGCACCCAACTTCACCCAACGGCATGAAGCTCGAACTCTTCATCTTCGACGTATTTCCCTTTACATCCAGCCTGGCAGTCCTCGAAGTCGATAGAGCCGAAGAGTTTTCACCACTCAAGAATGCGCCGGGCAGTAAAGCCGATTGTCCCGAGACCTCACGAGCGGATTTGTTGGCGCAGCAGGCGAGGTGGTTGCAGGCTGCGGGTGCAGAGATCGCAGAGGGTGTCGAAGTTGAGGTTTCGCCTTTGGTTTCTTACAGTGGCGAGGGGCTTGAGGGTGTCAAGGGCAAGAAGTTCGAAAAGAGTGGAGCGGCAGAGACGCTTGAGGAGCTGTTGGCTCTGACTGAATAGATGGTGGATTATGGATTCTTCGTCGTTTGTCGTTACTTCATACATGCAATGTTTCCCTGTCACACAGCCAGAATGTCAATCGTTCTGGCTTCAATTTTTCCTGTCTTGGCATGCTGAGCAGCTCTTATCAAGCCTGATAAGACTTGCACTACACTGTTTCTCGTCTAATTGTACAATTCATAGTCTGGTGCACATCAGCCGCTGTCCAAGCGACAAGTACTTACCATTACCAGCTGACACTAGACGACGTGATCAGAGACCAATTCTCTCAGCCCTTGTCTTGGCTTCACGCTCCATCTTCTGTCTCTGCACCTCGTTAACGCCCGTCCCATCCTTCTTCTGTGTCTCGCTCTGCACTTCTGTTTCCTTTACTGGCGGAGCCTCGCCCTTCCGCGCCGCCCTTCTGATCTTGAGCTCGTTTTCCAGCGCCGTCATATCTGATGGCCTCAATGGGATCGCCGTCGGGTTCGTTCGAATCATTTTCGCGTTCAAGGTCTGGTCTGGAGCTTGCAAGCTCCACTCTCAACGCGTCGTTCATCAACAACAAAAAAGCTCCGCGATTATCCATGCATCTACAGAGAGCCTAATCCTTCTCTCCAACCCTCACAAGCCATTCTCCCCTCTCATCCTCTCCCATCTGTCTAAACAGCCCGTGCTTGCCTGCCTCTCCAGGCTCATCAGGACTCCTCGACGCGATCCCAATCTCAATCTCCCCAGGCTTGAAGTCTGTTGCGCACACTGACGAAAGACATTCAATAGCCATCTCGATGACACCTGCGCGATCCAATTCAGTCTTGCTTGCTTCCATTGTCTTCCACTTCTTCTCCAGCTGTTCCTGTCAGCTTTGTGGGTACTGAGACCCAAGCGTTAACGCACGTAATTCGTCGCTTCAGTTTGCTTCTGGCCTGCAGCTGTCGCTTTGAAGCCGACAAAGTAGCCTGCTGGATCGCACTTGAAGATCTGAGGTCCGCGTTCTGGGTCTGGACCGATGAGGATCATCGCTGCTTGTCAGGATCTGATGCCTACTCGATGACTGGAAACGCACAGATGCCGAGTGGACGCATGCCTGCTCGTTGCGTGTAGACCTGATTGATGTTGGCGATCCGCTTGGCAACTGTACATCAGTGCCGATCCAAGAGCAGCACGAGACAGTACGCACGAGCATCAGGTGTAATCTCGTATCCGAACTTGTATCGGAACTGAGCCGCTTCGGCTCTTGTACGCTGTACCTGCGCACGAGCATCCGCTACTCATCAGCCTCCTCTTGATGAAATAACGCACCAATCAGGCCGGTCATGGCACAGCCGATCGTCGGTGTAATCTGGAAGAGGTGGGTAATAGTCTCTGGGTCGAGCAGCTTGTCCTGCGAGTGTAAGCCCTAGTTGAAGTGGACGGAAAAACGCACAGGAACCTTGCGTTGGGTGATGACGACCGAGGTATCCTTTCCGCGGACTGCAATTGCTGTGACGCCGGCACCACTGATAGCCTTGAAAGCGTATTCTGCCGATCAGTTCAGAGCTGCATCTTGAAGAGCTCACCGACTTGGTACAGCTGAAAGGGATCATGTCAGTGTAGCTCGCAAACCACTCGAACGAGGGTTCATACTCACCCTTCCTTCAGGTGAGAAAACGGTCAAGTATCTGCGTCTCATCAGTCTCCAAACCCTCAACCACCACGCAAGACTGACCTGTCATAGGAAGAACGACTCATGATGCTGATTCGAGCTGTATCCGTCTGTAGCTCTCCGTTTTTGCTCGCTCAAAGTCTCTCTTCAATGTGAAAACTCTTGTTGCTAGTTTGTGTAGGCTTGGGCTGTCGTTAAAGGAGCAATGGGGTCTGTAAGCTGTCGTTATGAGTCCACTGGTGCTAGGAGGGACGGACAACGCGTGGCCTGGCTGTGAGTCATTTGGCATTCTTTTGATTCTTCCCATTGCTATCGGACTTTCACGTGCGCCCTCGTTCGCTCGATCGGTCAGTGCGCGTGCTTGCGTCAGCGTTGATTGGGTGGCGAATCATCTAGCAACCTATATAACCACTAAGTCTGCAGCATTCCCTCTCCAACACCTCTGCAAGTAACGACGAAAACATATCTGTCAGCATAGAATAGCAGCAAAGAGCAACAACAATGACAACAGCAATCTCGGCACCCTCGAAAGAACTACTCTTCCTTGGCAAAGAATGCAATCATCAAGCTTGTCACTTGAATGATTTCTTACCGTTCTCGTGTCCAGCATGCAGTCAACCATTCTGCCAATCACACTTTCTACCCTCGCACCACTCATGTACAGCTCCACTCCCTCCAAGCCTCCAGAACCGAACAGCACCAGAATGCCCAATCTGTCACCTGGGTGTCCCAACGACGCGTCCGCCTCAATCAACATACCAAGCTCTGCGCATCAGTCCAGCCTCCAGCTCGAGCTCGGGACCACTGAGCCCAGATGAAGCTGTGGATCTCCATCTGGCGCGCGGAGATTGTCTAGGGGAGGTAGGCGGTGAAGAACGGCGGAAGCGGAGGGAGAAGCTGCAGAGGGAACGAGGAGAGGTGTGCTGGCTTCCTCGGTGCGGCAAGAAGTTGATAGTCAAGATGAAATGTGATGTGAGTGTCTGAGATCATAGAGGTGCAGAGCTGATGAAAGGCTTGTGGCCATGATCTGTGTCCGACGCATAGGCATCCCAAAGATCATGCTTGTTCAAAGAGATCTACACCCGTTGCTTCACGCTCAGCGACACCCACAGCTGCAGCTCCAGTCCCAGCTCGCGCTGTCGCATCAACTTCCAAACCCCCATCTGTCCATCTCAACAATCCCACTCAAGCTTCGTCACCAGTACCAGCACCAGCACCAGCCTCCGCAAGAGCAGCAGCAGCAGCAGCAGCCCTCCGACGCGCAGGTCAAGAAGTCAAACAAGCAACCGACAAGGTGCAGATCGGCAAGACGAAAGAAGAAAAGTGAGCCCTTTCGCTTCATGCGTCCTTAGCTGACGACTAGGCGCTCGCTCGCAGAACAGGAATCAGCATTCAAAGCACTCAAAGCGAGGAAAGACAAAGGCGTCTTGAGCAAAGCTGAAGAGGTACGTCTTCTGTAATGTTGCAAGGGGTGGAGCTGATGTGGTTGTCAGGTCAAGTATGCAGAGATGGTGGCGACTGCAGAGTCTAGACGGAGACTGGGTGGCAAGAAGGGCGGCAAGGATGATGGCTGCGTCGTGAACTGAGTAGTGAGGGATCGAAGGAGGAGTGTACATAGATTGTTGGCATTGCATGGCATACATTGTGAAGTTTACTAGTACCTGCGACTGCGTAGACCAGTCCTGACTGCTTACGACGTTCGATGACCCATTAAAGCCCTATTCGAATTGCCACTGCACCGTTTGCCTGTGAAAGACTGGATCCGATGATCTTTTTCATGCAGCGGGCACGAACAATGACAGCTGCCGCCTCGCTGGCAGGGCCGCGAGAAGAGGCTGTCTTCACTGAAGGTCACCTTCGAGGGTATCCGCGAATACTCAATCAAGACACGAGTGGCCCACAGCTTGTGGATGTGCCCATGTCAACTTCAATGGTGGGGCATCATTGCGCCTGCATCATTGAAGTATAGAGGTTCGATCAAGCTGTGGATGCCTCGTGTCGCGATGGAGTAGCCACGGATCGCGTAGAGAGTGCCCCACGGGTTGGCAGAGCAACATTCTTCAGCGTCAGATAGTGACACAATGTTTGCAAGCGTGAAGAAGTTCGGTCATGAAATTGGCCCTAGCCTCTCCTGAGGTATGGGATCAGCTCCTCTCCGTTATGCTCCTGTTCACTGTTATGTGACTCATTTCTTGGTCCATTGATCATGCAGCAGGTCTAGTCGCGCCTCTACAGCACGGTTGCCGATGAGAAGAGAGAGAGACGCACCGCGGATCATCATTCGCCAGGCACATACTTGCCTGAGTATCGCCTGCCTCGCAACGAGCCACAGAACTTAACATACTTGAAGCACCTTAACCCATCAGTACCTTGACGAGCTACGGCTACTGTGAACACATTCAGCGGCGCCTCAGCTATTGATACGCAACAAAAGAATAGACTTATAGAGTGAACACCGAAGGGGCTACTGTCATTCAGACCGGCGCGTTTCGTAGCAACACTGTGATGAACTCTCTTGGTCGCGACGTCAGCAACAACTCTGTACAGCTACAGTCAGGGACTCTGATCACCTGGTACGTCTTACGTGTCGTGATCAGTAGACAGCGCTGACAATTTAGCGACATCGCCGCAAAGCAAATATTGGTCTTCCTGGACTCGCTGCGAGATGGGCCAGACAAGTTTGTGATTCAAGATGGTACGTCTCAACGTATATTTGACCGCATGCTTATGGGTATCAGTGGATGATACACACCTCTTCGTCAAGGCGCATATGGTGGATGAAATCAAGCTGCGTTTGACTGAGCAGGTGAGATTTGTAGATACTGCAAGTGGGGAGGTAGCTGACATTCTAGCTCGAGACATTCCACTACAAGCCGGATGATGCAGACTAGATGTAACGAGGACAGCGCTTGAGAAACCAATTGTATTCTTAGCTGTACATTCCCATGTAATCGCATGATCACGCTCGGTACCTTGTCTCGTTCTTCATCGACCGGTTGTCAAAGTTATGTCACAACGTCTAGTACATCCAACTCCAAAATCTTTCGTTTCAATCCATAGTCTCTCACTTCTTGCCCTTCTTCTTCTTCTTCCCTCCACCAGCCGCTGGTGTCGAAGGCGCAGCCACAGTCGCCGATATTGTGTCCGCACCCACCATGCTCACATCTCCCTCCATTGGCCCAGCTATTGTCACAGGATCCCGCTTGCGCGGTCGAGGTTGAGCCATAGCCATAACGAGACGCAAATTAAGAGCTTCAAAGCGATTGAGAATGATGGCTGAATGAGTTTTGTACTTGATGCACTGCTTGTCAGTGTCACGCAGCTGGAACACCTACCTTCACATCGTCGGTGATTTTGAGTACCAGCTTGCCGGCCGGACGTTCAAACTTGACACAATACCGAGCCTGAAAGTCAGTCTTGTGCATAAAAAGGGAGACGCACCTTCGAGGGAGAGCGACCATACAAGTCAATTGCCGCCTGCCGTCGTCAGCAAAATACCTGTCTCGCAGCTCTCGCCATGCTCGTACCGTCTCAAAGTCTGTCCAGCTCTTGATGTAGACCATTGTAGCTTGCAAAGTCGACTGTTGTGTGCATGCTCGCGAATCCAAACTCAAGCTGTTGTCTCAAGTTTCTCACGGGAAAAGGGGTTAGGCTTCCAGCTTTAGCACAAGCCTTAAGGTTCGTTTATAATGACATCCTCCACGAATACAGGACATTGAGTACCTCTAGCAGTCATGTCATCTTCTAGTATTATAAGACGCTCCGCTGCAGTAACTCTAGCAGTGGCCTCCCAATGTCGTGAAATCGTGTCATAAATAATGTCGTTTAGGCCGTCAAAGATTGGATCACGGAAGCTACCCATTTAGCCATAGCACTCGAGCTATCGGTCAGCTTCTCCATCGAGTCGACGATTACGCACCGCTCCGCGTTTTGGCTCGCAAACGTCGTCTCTGTTAGACCCTTCATGCCAAGGTCTTCCAAGACCTCCTCCTGAACACTAGGCCTGTTGGGTGACAGGTCGCCCCGCTTGTCGTCGGAGGAAGCAAGGAATCGTGCCATGATGGTGAACACAGCGGCCAGAATTGCAGTGTTTGACGATGTCGCGAGGACCGCCGTCATTCGTGGCATCAAGCTATCGATGCTGAGTTGTGAGCAACATTATCGAAAACTTGCCCGACTCACGCAATGGTCACCACTTCTGGGATCTCTTCGGAAGCCTCGGCCAAGAATGTGTACAAGATCAGTCGCTCGGCGTCGTTGGACGCGTTGTTGAGCAACGCCGAGACAAGAGTGATAAGCAGCACGCTAGTAGTGTTGTCACTGTGTGTCAGAGCACGTGCGTAAATGGCACTCACGGAAGCGACACAATTGCCATTGGGACCTTGAGAGCATCTTGGCTCGAAGGAATGGGCAGACCAGCAAGTGTGAAGAGGACCCGCATGTCTTCGGTGGTGTTTGACATGACGGGGATGAGCGAGAAGAAGTACGCGAGACGAGTAGCATCGAGCTTTTCGGAGCCGCCCAACGTTTCAGTGGCGACTTCGAGCAAGGTGGTCAAGGCGCTGGACGCAACTGTGCGGCTCGCGTGATGACGGAGGCCTCGAGACAGCAAACCAGCGAGCGAGAAGGAGAAACTCGTGTCGAAAGAAACCCCAGCGACCTTGTCCAACCGCAAGCTAGACTCGCCGAGGATCATGCGACCTTCCATCAAACCGGCCTCGAGCCCTTCGTCAAAGGCACCAGAGGATCGCAAGGCCTGAAGGGACACGGCCAGTAGCTCTGCTGCTGCTGCGTACGTCGGCACATGGCCCAGCTCCAGAACGCCAACTGCCAGCCAGAACATGCTGATGCTGTACCGACTGTCCGCCAATAATCCTGGCGTCACCCGTGCAAGACAACGCAGCATCGCAATGACCAGGACCGCGTTGGCGTCGGTGAATTGCTGCAGCGCAGCGCTCAGAGCGACGAGGATCTGGTAGATGAGGTCATCATCAATCTCGTCGCGAGCGAGAACACCGAGGACGATGAAGGCTTGTGGCTGGGTGGCGGGATTGTGCTGAAAGCATGTGGCGGCGACGAGGCCGATCCAACGCGCTCGCCAAATGTTGGCCAAGTCTGAAGTCAGTAACAGAAGACTGATGCACGTACCGATGGTAGCAGAGCCTGCCGTTATGACCTCATTTAGTAACAAAGTGACCCTCTCCACGGCGTTGAGTAAGCCTGCGTCCGACCCAGCTTCGCGTTGGTCGGGATACACTGCCAAGCCAGTGGCGACGTGCATCAAACCAAATGCGCGAAGCATCTCGGGCTGTGCCATTTGTGCGAGCAAAAGCTGCAGAGATTTCAGGTCCACTTGATCGTTGGCATGAGAAGTCACCAAAGACTGCAACGCGTTGACGATCAATGCACGGACAGAGGTCCTCATGGCGAGAGGGCCCGCACCGATAAGCAAGGTCACCACATGGAAGATCTCGGGTAGGAAGAGTTGCGTCTGAACGCTGGCGCGGGGGCTGAAGGCAAGCATCATGCTGATTTGAGTCAAGACGCAAATCTCGTTCCAGGAATGGATGTCCTGAACTGAAGCGCTTGGCTTGAGATACGTCTGTGCAAGGATCTACAGCGTCAGTGAGGTCAAACGCAAAACGAACCTTCCGCAAACGAGCGATCACCCTTCCTCGAACAGCAACAGACGAGAGAGAAACCAGCGTGTTCGCTACGCTTTCCGCACGATCCGTGCCCGTACCGCTGTCGACGGCAGCTCTCAGCAATTCGTCGACAACGAGGTTGAGAAAGCCGTGGGATAGCTGAGACATTGGAGTCCAAATCTGGCTTTGAATAACAAGATGAAGGCCCTGGTGGTCAGCTCGGTGTATATGAGGCACTCACTTGACGCTCAGAGGCAGTGATTCCAATCAAGGAGCGCAAGACATCACGGACCTTATCCTGCACAAGGTGACGATCCTCTCTTGCAGGATCCTGGAAGGCTGCCAGATTCGCGATCCATGGTATCAAGTAATCGATACACACAGTCTTCTGCGGAGTGTCCGCTTTAGCAAAGCCTACCACCCATTCCTTGAAGAACTCCAAAGTCAAATGAGGTGCGTCCGCAGCGAGTTGCTGACTTAAGCTGACAATGTACTGACACGCGTTGCCCGAGATGAAGATCCCTGAAAATCAGATGATGATCCCTGTGCCGCGACGTACCCGAGGCACTGAGTACCTGTCGACTGAGTCCGTATTGGAAGAAGCCGGTGAGCTCCGCCACGAGATCATAGGCAGCCACTCGCAGCTCGGGATCCGCCGATGACATGTTGAGCAAAGCGACGTTGAGTAGTGTTCCTGGAACATCTCCTGGCCGCAAGATTCTCTCCGAGCTTGGCAGACGGCGCGAACGAGCCTTGGCGGCGCGCAGTGACTGGGATGTCAGTATTGTTCGCGAATACATGATCGATCTGCTCACCTGACTGATAGCGTCTCGGTCTGGGTGCTCGTCAGGACCAATACGTGTCAAGGACTCACTTTTCGTTACGAGCGTAACACTGCGGGTCTGATCGTGCTTGACAACAAGATGGTCTGATGGCCAATTCTGTCCTGACAAAACGTCATCAACGTCTTCCAAGCGAATAATGTCGATGATGTATGACTTCAGCTGCGGCGACAGGTCTTGCTTCTTCCACTGACATGATTAGCGCTCGCATCGACACTACAACTCACAGAAGCGATTTGCAGACAGTCATGCCCAAGCTTCAACACGACGGGGACCTCCATGTCGTAATCAGACAAAAGCTGCACATTGACAAATACGTGCTCGGCATCGGAGGACAGAGACACTGAGATGTCAGCGCCATGATGAACACACGGAACAAACAAGTGGTTTCAGGCAGCGAAAGCGAGGTGAAGGCTATGTACTCTGCCAGCTCGCTCGGGCTGCAGACGGCCACCACAGATTTCGGACCGCGAAGACCTCTCGGGTAAGACAGTTACGTATGAGAAAAACGCACCCATTGAGCTCATCTCCACTACATGTCGCCGTATGCGCTTTCTGGCGTACGTGTTGGGGTTGTAAAGCACGAGGACGTCAAGGCAGGGCAGGATCCCTGGCGGACAAAGGCCGATGACTTGCTTCAGCCATGAGAATGGAAGCTCTGTGGTTGCAGCAAAGCCAGTGAGATCGATGATGAAATCGAAGAAGTCTGTGACATCGTCCAGAGTCTGTGCTGTCAGCTTTTGGATAGCTCAAATGACTGACTTGATAGACATGAAAAGCCAGCAGATCATAGTCAACGAGCTCGGCTCGGGCAATGATCAGGTAAAAGATGCGTCGACCGTTCTGAGGGCACGTCAGTCAGGAAAGACACTTGCTATGAACGCACCTGGCTCATTGGCCCCTCGTAAAACACGGAGCTGACAGGATCGATGTTCCTACCGTTGTGTTGACGCATGAATCTGTTGGTCAGCATGCGAAACGTCTGCGTGAACGAACTCGTCGTATGCCTCCTCGCGGGCTGTAGCACTCGGCATCGAATATTCTACTGGGCTGCGGGTCTCCTCCAAGGCCTTGAGCAGCAGATCATGGGTAGTCTTGCCGGCTTTGCCGTCTTCCCCGCTCTGGCTCGTAAGACCCTGCCCAAGTTTGTCGATGTGCTTGAGGATGAAACGATGTCTAAGGAGTCAGATCAGCTCTGCTGATGATGCTGTACATACAATGTCACCTCGTCAAACTCAAGATCTCTTGAGTGAGCCGATGCAGCCATAGACCTGGCCGAGCTCGCAGAGACCTCTGCACTGCGGGGCCGTATCTGTGCATGAGCGACGTCGCGAGCGGTCGTCGGCAAACGTACCGCCACGTCCGAAAGAAACTTTGTTACTTGACGGATGTTCTCCGACAGAAACGAATTCAGAACCTTCATGAATGGCTCCTTGTTGCCAAAGACCACGTTATTGGCCAAATTCTGAATCACCTTGGTGATCACGAGAAGCGCGCGGCGAACATCTTTGCTCTGCGGCTCCAGTGGCATGTCCAGATCAATACTTTCGGGAGCAACAATTGCTGGGCAGAAGAAGCGAAGGAAGATGAAAGCGCCCACGGCGGAGTGACGAGAATCTGGGAAGCGCGACCCTACCGTCTCCCAGATGTGATGACAGATTGCGCGAAAGAGCCTATACGATATCAGTCTCAAGGTCTCGTCTATGCAACTCACACAGGAACCCGTGGACCAGAAGAACAAATGATGTCCAGAAGAGCTTGACAGACCGCTTTAAGATGCTCGGTGTTGCGCCCCACTTCTTCCTCCGAGTCGACTTTGACCGGATCCATCTCGAAGCCATAGTCGGCGGGCTTGTCGCAGAGTGACTGAACGAGAGGGGATAATGAAGCTCGCAAGTAGTTGCTGTTCATCAGTTGCTATCCACCACGTTGCCGACCGCCTCACTAGCCATGTGTCCGCGCAATAGTCGACAGAACCCTTGTCACCATACTGTTGGCCCGAAAAAGCTCAGACTCGCTCTCTTGGCAGGATCAGTATCAAGTTGCACAGCTGATGCTCACGGGTCTGCGCCACCTCCCTCTCGATCATTGCCTTGATGAGTTGCAGCAGAGTGCCTCTCTCCTCAAAGGTTCGAATCATCAGGAGTGACATCTCCTCGAGGTCGATGGACGGGCAGACGTCGCAAATGGCCATGGCGAGTGAAAGCTGATGCTGTCAGCGTCACAGCGACAAGACCTGACTCACGTCCGTCTGTGTTAAAGTCTGGCGACCTGCATCAGTAGTCGCTCTGCTTACAGCAAGGTGCGCACCTGGAGGAAGACCTTTCTCGCAGTAGAGTCTCTTTTTCCAGCGAGGCCAGTGAAACGTGTGCCTTGTCGCAGGATGTTGCTCAGAACTTGCAGGAAGGCGATGCGAGTACCGTCGTCCTCGTGATATCCCATTGAAAGTGAGTGCTTAAGGCCTACATCCACATTAGAACTCAGAAGATTGGACACTTGGCAAGGTCAGACAGTTCACAGCCTTGGTAGGACAAACAAGCAGCGATAGCAAGCTCTTTCAGCAATCCCAAGTCTTTCGCGTCGACACTGAGAGGCTATTTGTGAGCGCTTTCGACTTTGTAAGGCTAACCTTGATCGCGGATCTGCCCGACAATGATGGAGTGTGTCGCGATGAGACATCCTGCTGAATGAGTTTTGTCTGTGGCTCACGAACACACCTCTACGAACGACGGACGGGACAACACCCGCGACAAGAATTGAAAGTGTCGGTAGAAAATGCGGGACTTGACAGTGCTCGACGCCTCCTCTGCGTCCACACCCGTCGCTTGCAGGACGAGGCCATCACTGCAGGCAACGATGGCGCGCAGACTGGCAACATCAAGCTCTCGTTGCAGGCGCTCCAGTGAGGCCAAGTCGGAGTGTAAAGAAGCTTCGCCGTCCAGCACGACTTCCTGTGTCCAGTCGGACATCCATTCCAGAAGAGCGTTGCGCACTTGACTACCATTGGAGAAGACAACGTGGTCTTTCTTCTGGAACATGATGTCGCAAAGCTGGCACAAGCGCACCTTGATTCGTAGAGCCATGCTCCCTCGGCCAAGTCGATGGAGGTACTGGGCGATTCTCAAGGTAATATCCCCAAGGTCTACGTCTAAGAAGTTTCCTTCTCCAGCTGACCCTATTCGGTCGACAGCCAACTTGAGCATCGAAATCGACTGCTCGACGAAGACCGAAAAAGGCTCGGAGCATCTGACGACTCCATTGGTCTCGAAAGCATGGGATAGGAGGCTCAGAGATCAGCCGATGAACCCAAAATGGAGACTCACGCTGAGATTTGCTGCACCACCGGCCTGTACAAAGATGCAGGAAGGTCAGTCCCGAGCGCGTCTTTGACGGTCTCGCGCACAAAGACGGACTCGCTCACGAGAAAGTCGGTCGAACGTTGGATGTACACCAACATTGCGGCCGGAGGTTCCGTTGTGTCTCCGTACCCATGCGGCAGGTCCGTTTCCAGTATCAAGTCGGACAGGAGTAGCGACGCCGGTCGATCAGGGCTACAAATCTGCCCAGCAGCAGCCATGGACGCCGACAGGTTCTGCCACTCTTTCGCTTCATTCTTTGCGGGTCAGCGACGCGCAGACCACAGACGCTGCAACACACCTCGTTCAACCCCGATAGATCCATTGTAAGACCGCGTCTTCGCTCGCTGAGGTTGTCGTCACTCAAAGCTTCACCTTCCACGATCTTGCCAGTCAATTGTGACCACCGCCGATAAAAGCCTAGCCACAATGCGATTTGCAGCGCAGATGGGCCTGAACCTGCGCGCACAACCCTCCTCAGCTGACGCTGCTGCTGTTGCCGGCCATTCGCCAGTGGCAGCGAAGCAAAAGCATTCAGTGCCTCGCCTCGCCCTGCGTTACTCCGATACAATTCGCGGGTCTGAGCCGATGCGCTAAGAAGATCTTGTTTTTTGAGGTAATCTGCTCGACTGCGGCTGAACCGAGCCATGCACCTGATTGCCGCCATATTGTTGCTGTATTGCTCCAGATCTGGTGATTGCAGAAGCGTCATGACTGCGATGAAGCAGACGGCGGCTGCAGATTCGCGGCGCAGGGACCATTCAGGTTGCTGGCACATCAGCTGCGCCCAATTACACAACACACCTCCATGATCGTAGCTGTAAGCATGATAATCTTCCTGAAGACGGCTATCGATGAACGCAGGCTGTCTGAATCACCCTGTTGGAATGAGAGCAGAACAGCCTGTCCAGCGTCCACCAGGAAGCAGTTCCTACCATGTAAGCAAGCTTTCGAAATTTGAGACTTACGCTGCTTCGTCGATGAGCTGCGTCACAGCCGAACCCCGCTCTCCTGCCTCTCGCGCGAGTGCCTCCCGATTGCTCAGAATGGCGGTGATGCTCGCCGCACTGGCCGACCTCAAAGCTGATGGCGACGGCTCCACCAGCAGCAATGACATGGCGGATAAGATTACAGCAGGCTGATCTGCGTACAGCACCAAGTTGAAGCTTTTGGTCATAGTGTGCAAGCATGCCTGCAAAAAGTGCACCAAGCGAAATGTCGCGGCAGAGGAAGTCGCCTTCATCGCAGAAGTCCCAGTGTGTCTGTTGCCGACGAGCTCAGTGACAGCATTCTGTCGTCAGCTACGATTACGAAGCTTGCTCACCTGGAAAAGCCTAGCCAGAATAGGGCCAAGGGACACTTCCAGAGCTTCTAATGAAGGATGCCAGCCAAGCCGATCTCCTTCCAACGCCAGTGTCCGCACCGCGCGCACCACAGCCGTCTGTTGGACTTTGGACGATTGTTCAGATGCCAAACGCCTAAAGATAGTTTCGACCGAGTCCGTCGGATCAGACCGATACAGCACGACCAAGCTTTCGGCCAAAAAGTCCTCCGCCGCGCCTTCAGAAGCGGCGTCGACAGAGAGGGATGCGTCCTGGAGAGTCAGCAACGTGAAACAAGTCAAATAGACTCACTCTGAGATCAGGCCGTATCTCGGGCAACAGGCTTCTCAACCCCGAACTCTCCAGCCTCTCCGGCACACACAGCGCCCCTTTGGCGAGATCAACATAACACCCCATGACGATATCCGCCATCTTTGGACTCCTAGCCGCTTTTCTCAACGCCTCCAGAAAGTGTACCTTTTTCGCAACGGCCGGACTGATCCTTCCTCCGGTGACTTCCGCAATCACGGCTTTCTTCAAAACGTCGGGACAGGCGACGAGGAGCGCAGTCATGGCTGGATAGAACGCTTTCTGGCGTAGAAGGTGAGCAGAGGAGGATGATGAGGATGGGTCGGATTCTGCTAGGGAGTGCAGGACGTCAAAGAGGACGTCGGCGCCCCCGTCGAGTTTTCGGTTGGTTTCGACTAGGGTGACGAAGTCGGTGGTGTAGATGTCGATCCAATTCCAAAGGATTTGACGGAGGATGGTGGCAACAGACGACTGCATATTCCTCTTCAAATGCAGGAAGACAGATGAGAGTTCTGAACTGTTAGCTGTATTCTCGAGGTTCAACTCACCTTGCAACACCTGTCCCAAACGAGTTCGATCCAGATTCGTCCATTTGAGCAGCCTCAGATCCTCCAGATCCGCAGCATCATCATTGCTTACAGACTGCAAGCCAAGATATTGATAACGCGTGCGCACACGAGACAACACCGCACCCCAATTGTTGCCTGAGACGCAAAAGACGATGCGAGCTTGAATGTCAGACATTCGCGCCAGCGTGTCCTGTAGCGTCTCTGGAGCCTCTTGATGGCTCTCTTGCACGCCATTCCCCTTGCCGTGAAGTAGGTTCCTAGCGAATAAAACGAGCTCAGTCTCTAGCTTTGTCTGACGCTTCTCGGCGGCTTGAGGTGACAGGGCGTTGATGAGGGTAAAGATCCGCCCCACGAGGTTTTCGTCAAGTCGAGGACCATCAGAATGACTCGCGAAAGAGTTTGAGACATCTGTTGGCCCATTTGAGCGATTAAGGGCTAGCCAATGGTCGTTCAAACAAGACGACACCAGTTCCAGCATGAACAGTTGTGAATGTGCGACGTCGAGTGAGGAGCTCGCCAGTGTCGAAGCCGTACCCTGAGGATTAGCTTTGTCCTGTGACTAGCTCATTTACCTTGACTAAAGCCTCCAAGACTTGGACCAAAGCCTGTACCACCTGATCCAAGCGCTGCCTCGACAAGCTAACCAGCGATTTGCAAGCTTGCTGCACTACAGGATCCGCTTCTAGCGTCGCTATCCGACTCCCCGAGTTACAAGGAAGCTACTATCAGCACCCTACCATATCACCATTACCACATAACATACCTTGTTAACAATCCGAGCTACCAACGCCGACAGCATCTTGCCATCAGCCGTCTGCACAGGCGTGATAGGGGTCCCTTTGCGTATCCCAGAATCATGAATTGACTCTGAAGATCGTGCTGCTCGTTGTGAAGGAGCTGCAAATGAGCTTGGCGCTGGCAAAGCGACTGTTGCGTTACTCTGATGATGGTTGCCCGAGGTACCGGACGAGCGTCGAGCGCGCATCTAGTGGTGTTGAGTGTGGTCGCACTGTAAGCGACCTTTGTAAAGAGTGACCACGACGAGTAAAAGAAGGAGGGAGATGATGAAAAGGTGATTGTGCTAAGAATACTCGGATTAAGAATACAATAGGGTTCCAGTGGATAACTCTGAAACGCGTAAAGGTAGGCGCGCGATCGAGTTGGTAAGACGCGACGGCGGCAAGGTAACGTTTGCATGAAAGGCGCGCTGGAATACAATGCGAGAATGAAAGAGAAGGCAGAGATGGTGTGTGATACAAGCTACAATACTATTCTAATCCATGCTTGCAGCTCGAGCCTAAGCTGAAGCCTGAGCTTGAGGAACCTCCTGCGCACCAGACTTCCACTCGTCCCAAGTCTTCTCCACCCGACCCCAAACGCCTCGCCAGTTATCCAACGCCGGCCGTACATCAAGATGGAAGACGGGGTTACCCTCTTCATCATCCGGCGCAGAGTAGTAGTCGATCACGTAGCGTGTCTCGACTTTTTCTTTTGTCTCTGGCTCAACTCTTGTTACGAGCCAATCGTGACGATCGAATGGTGGCTCTGCGCTGTTCTTGTCAGTCTCGGATTTGAAGTAGACAGTACACTCACTTGAACTTTGAAGGGAAGAGTTTGCCAGCCCAGAGATGCATGCGTGCCTTGGGAGACAATTCTCCCGGCCTCCCCTGAAATCGTGCCAACTGTGCTCGTTCACCCCTATCACCGTCAGCTTCTTTACATCTCCAACCTCGCCACCTAACTCACCCAGGGTATTTCTTTTCCCACTCCAGAACCTCCTGCCAAGCGCGCTCATTCAAAAAGTTGTGAATAAACACCATCATCTCCACACTCTCCTCTGGCGTCTCCCAGCCCTTTCTCACAAGCGCATTGTAAAACTGTTGAGGCGATGGGTAATCCCATACTTTCTCTGCGGCATCTCCTGCATCATCTGTAAGAGGCCTAGGGATCGTCGAGGCTGTACGATCTGTTGGAAGGTCAATCTGTTGACCTGGTGCGCGCGTGATGGGTGAGACGGAAGAAGGAATGTTGTTGGCCGGATTGAGATCTTGTGACAATTGACCGTGTTGAACAGGGCATTTCGCGGGTCCTGCTGCAGTACCAACTGCATTCGGAGCATAAGGGTGATCAGCAGGCATCTGCGATGAAGCAGATTTCGCCATCGACTTGTGATCTACAGGACACTTTGCAGGCCCTGATCGATCGGCAACCAAAAGATCACGCCGAAGAGGTGTCGATGGCCCTGCAGCTGATTGAGAAGAGCTACAAGGGCCGATAGAGTTTGCAAATGAAACCATTGCGATGTGGAAAGTTGCGCTGAAGCAGATGATTGTTGAAGCAGATGAGAAAGTAGGCTTTGACGGATGGCATGGCCGACTTTTTAGATGAGAGGCATAGATACAGTCTTTGACTGTGGAGGTCTTTGTTTGGTTTCACGAGCCTTATACGCCCTGACTTTGCTTGAATCGACAACAATCCTTTGCAGCATGTCTACAATCAAATCAAGACACTATGCGCACTTGGCAGCCCGTCTAAGACAGCTTCAATCAAATATCAAAGAGACTGAAGTCCAGATGGAAGCCATGGCAGGTCAACTTGGAGCAATGCACAAGCTCGGCGCGTACGCTGGTGCTCAGTGAGTTTTTTTATAATCAGAGATAAAGGCTGATGTGATAGGTTGATGGCGCCTTCGAGACTGCTTGATGTCGAGTTGGCAGAAGTCATGGCTGAGCAGGAGAATCAGCAGATTGCCGAAGGGCAGATCGAGCAGAGTCGATGAGGCTTAGAGGGTCACGCGTTGTTGTACATATTGTAACATTCGAGGACTAGAGTCATTTGCTGTATTCTATACAGGCTCTCATCATAGGCACTTTGTCGCGGAGCAGAGGAAATTTGCTTTTGGATACGACGATGTCCTCACCAGCGTGTGCGAGTAACTGAAAGGACGCGTCGAGAACTCTTTCAGCAAGTCATACAAATCATCGGGCGAAACGGCTTTTGCATTTGACTGCGTAAACAGAGTGGCTTAATACCACGAGATCCTTTTCCATACATGCCTCAACTCTGACATAACTCGCCATGCCCGTTGAGCGTACAATGACTGACATCCTGAAACAGTCATGAAACAGTCTTGAACTCTACGGAATGACATGCAGTGACAATGCTATCCTCTAATGCGATCGGCTACTCCATTCAAAGCCGACAGTCGAGACGCAGGATCGACCACAGCATCTAACAAGTGCATACCGCCGTATACTATACAAATAGTTACAAATACAGCCTGTCGATCGTGTACCGAATGAAAACACATTTCTGAAAGAAAGATCACAAGTATTGGTGACCCGAGCTGCCAGCAGCAGAGCACGGCAAGCATTGGCATAGGATCAAGCCAACGCATAAAGAAGCTAATGTCAACTTTCATTTCAAACAAGTCCAACTCACCAAGATAGCACCCTTTCTTTTCCCCATGATCTCTATCTCTCAAGGTGGGAGCACTGAAAAGCCCTCCGCAACAGCGTCGAGCTCCAGCTTCTTGATCGAGTTTGGCACTGCGAGGGAGAAGCTTGTTGACGAATGTTATACCCGGCGGATCGCTGCCGCCAGAAGGGGTGATGGAGTTGGGTGAAGGGGGAGCTGGGAATCGGGAGGAGGAAGGGACACGCATTTGCGGTCTATAGGATCTAAAATGTCAGCTAGGTTTGATAATGGGAAGGAAAGATGACGCACGGAGGGGTAGTGACGATGCCTTGGGCGAAAAGGTCGGAGCGGGTGACCCCATGAGTCAAGGACTCTATCGACTGAGCCCATGCCTCTGGTGGGGGTGTATGACGTTGTTGATTATGCTGTTGAATGACTGAAATAGTCGGAGGCGACAAATAACCGTCCTGAACAACGTAGCCAGGGCGACAAGGTCCCGGCCCCGGGTCATAACTCGGTTCCGGAAAAACGAGATGGTACCTGAAGTCAGCATTAGCGCTCTTCCCTCACTTTTTCCAAAGAAACTCACTCTTGAGGTACTTGCTGCACTACAATAGTTACCATGTCAGTTTCTTCATGACCGTGGATGCACTTCACATCAACATACTCGTTTTCAAACACCGCAAAGGGGGTGGTGTCTCCTATAGCTTGAAACACGCCCCTGTCGATCTCAGGGGCAAAGCTTGGTTTGTTATCGATTTCCGATCTTGGCCGTCGTCATCGTGTTGATGAACGTCTTTGCGCCTCTAAGGAAGGATACAATAACAATATCCACTTGAAGATGGTGGTAGTCTGCTTGACAATGCCAAAGGAAGATACAAGCGTCGACGCTCTGTACAACAGGCACCGGATGCAGAAACAAGTGCCGACTTGATGGTCAACAAGGTTGATTCCGAGCGATCAGATTACGGTGTATGCCCACGCATGATACACCGAGACCGTATCCAAAGTGACCTAAATAGGTCTCGCACAAGCTAACGCCACCTGTCTCAGCTTCCTAGCCTCAAGATACCGCTCTTGCCGTCCAAAGCCTATTGAATGCAATGCCCAAAGTAGCATGGCGAGTCATGTCTCAGGCGCGTTTACCACCGCCAAACATGAGCATGCCTCCTCTTTTCTTCTTCTCCGGTGTGACTGATGTACCCCATTTACGCTTTGTCGAACCAGAGCTGTCAAAGCCGAGTGGTAAGACACCATTGGCATTGGTGGATTTCGGCGTGGCTGGCTTGAATGGATTTTGTGCAGTGACGAGTTTGGAAGGTGCTGGACGGGGAGGGAGGATGTTTGGACCGGGCGTAGGGGTTGTGTTCATAGGCAGCAGTGGTCGTGGCGTGATACCAGGTGAGGTGGCTCTTCGTTGACGGAATCCAAGACCTTGGATCGGCAAAGGCGTGATACCGGGCGACGGTGGACCTCGTCGTACAGAGCCAACACCCTGAACCGTTCTCGTCTCTTGCGAAGAGCTTGGACTGGAACCTTGAGACGAGTGCATCGGTTGTCGAGGCCTCTTGACAGAATGCTGCGCATTCAGAACACCAATCAACGACTCGACCTGCGAAGCCCCGCCGAACACCGTCAAAGAACACTGCTTCTCCACCGGCAACCGCTTCTTGACCTTTACCGCAGTCTCTCGCTCCTCTCGCAAAGCCTCGGCATGACCCAACTTGGCCGTCAGACTCATCGGCAACTCCCACTCATCAGGTACGCTTCTTGAAAGCATGAGGTAGCTTTCGCCTGTCAACTCTTCGCTCTCTTGCAGCTTTGCTCGGCGCTCTTCTTGGGTGAGCTTGAGAGCTGTTGAAGGTGGTGCGATGAATGCTTTGGAGCGCGAGGTTGGTGTGTTGTAGAGGTGGCTTGCCCAGGGTGCCAATGTCGCTGGTGTGGAACCATCTTGAGCAGGCCGTAGACTCGTGAATTGAGCGTAGAGATACGCTCTGTACGCTTGCTCACTCGACATCAGTGGTGGACCTCGAGCACCAGCAGTAGCCGGCAGGGCTTCCGACGTGTTCCTCAGCACAGCTCTCAGCGCCATCTCATAAGCCAGCGCCTCTCTTTCAATCTCCTCCCCTTCCCTCCTCCCCCTCCTCCCAATCCCTCTCTTGATCCTCTTCACCGTCGGTTCAGTCTCCTGCAACACATGTCCCTCATCCAACTCGACTCCCCAAGCATACCGATTGTAATTAGCATTCTGCCTAATCTCATCGACGCCAGTCGATGGATTCGGAATGTTGCCGACATTGGCACCGTATACAACTCCGATCCCTGAATCGCGATAAACTTTGGAATGTTTGGCTCGGGCGTTAGCACTGGCTTTGAATGAGGCTGGCCATTGAGAGATTGGGATCTCTGCTTGTGTTCCGCGAAGATGGAGGATGATGCGCTCGGATGGACGATCGGCGGAGCAGAGTTGAAGCGCAGAGGAGAGTTTGGCGTCGTCTGATGCGTACGCTGAAAACATGCTGCGTTGCACGGTCCGCTCGACGGGGTCTGTGGCGCCGTATAAACTTTTAGTGGGGTAGAGTTTTCGGGATTGGCGATTGAGGAGAGCGATAGCTACATCTGTACAAGAAGTCTCTCTCAAATCTCTCAAATCAGCATGTCGTATCTCGGAAACAAACACGTACCAATCACACATAACCCTCCAAACCTCGCCAAAGCACTGATCCCACGATCCGTCACCCCACCACACCTTTTCAAATAAAGCGCTTTCAAACTCCACATTCCCCTCTTCTTTCCCTCATCATCAATATCCAAAGAACTCGACAATTTTCTCAATCCAAGATCAGTGATTTCTGTTCCAGAGATGTCAAGGACGACGAGAGAGGTGAGGTGTCGGAGGGAGATGCATGTTTCGTCTGATAGTTGATTACGGGCGTTGATGAGCGATAGCGTTGTGCAGTGCGTTAACGGCAGGGTGGAGATCAGACGTCGAAGAGGGGAAAGAGGGAGGTTGAGGCTGTAGAGCATTGCTTCTGTCGGCAGCAAAGTTGTATGAGCCTTGATCTCGTTCGGTCCACCGAGCCCTTCATTCCCCACAAGCGCCATCGTCTCCAAAGCCCAAAGCGTCGTCAAATCAGGACAAGGTACCTGATTCTTCTTCGCCGCCTCTACCCACTCGTCATATTGCCTATCGTTTCTCGCGCGGATAAAGACCTTGCGCACGAGAGTGGGTGGGACACCTTGGAAGGAATCCGATGTAAAGAGGGGTAGGTTTCGTGAGATTACGAGCAGGCAAAGCGAGGTTAGGGAGGTGCATGGTGGAGGAGGTTCGAAAGCTGAAGAGGACGGTGGGAGGGGGAGAGGTTCTAGGGTCCATTGGAGTGATGGTATTGATCTGTCTACGTTAATCGTTGGGAAAGGGGAGTCAAAGGTGGACGGACCTGAATGTCTTGTCGCCTTTTTCTTGGCCGAATTTGACTTGCCATTCCCCATCTGCCATTTCTACGCAGCTAGTTTTCCAATCCTCTGTGCTGATTCTCAGAGTTGCCCGAGCTGGAGCTTGCAATATGGCAGCTCGACATTCCTGGAAATCATCGACGCGTTCCGACGCGTTTAGCACATGAAATACTAAAGCACATACCTCAACTCACGTAAATCCGACCGGTCCACCCTTCCCGGCCGCCCTTGTTTTACCGTGTTCCGTCCGGTCTTGTTCGGCTTTTTTCTCATTCTCGGTAGATTGATTGTCCTTGATTTAAAGTGGGTCGTCTGACATTGTAAAGCCGATGAACAGCTTATCAACATGGAAATGTTCGGACCAAGCTAAATTCCAATAGGCACCGAGATGCTTCAATGGCATGTTTCCCGGCAGGTGTGGCATTTTAATGTCCTTTGATGCGTGATTGTGTCACTTTGAGATGGGATCCGGGCTTTATGCTTCTGAAGAACATCATACACTGCTCTTGCAGCTAGAGATCGCAGCAACGACGACTTAGCGTCGCGCCACTCTGATTGGCCAAATAGCTTATCGGTCGTTTTCAAGATGCTGAAACAAGCTTTGTACAGTTAGTTGACATCCATCAACTCATAATGTCAGTAGTAGTTTATAAATACCCGAATATCTGATCCTGTCTCCTCGAGTTGTATAGATTTCTACCTAGAAACGGCTACGTTCCAAAGGAATTCATGAATGCCACAAAGGAGATTTCATTGTTATCTGCTTAAAACACGGCTCAACGGCTAGCGGGGCAACTCTTTAAAACGTGCCTCCGGTCCAAGACTGGGTCAAAGCGAGTCGATCATCCTTCTTCAAGTTGCAATCTTCTTCTTCTTCTTCTTCCTTGAGGGATAGATAGTAGACTATACTACAACAACAACTAGAAGATAAACTACTCTTCTCTCCAAAGAAAGGCACTCTTTCAGCATGCCCGAATCAGCCGTAAGTTCGGCCGAGCGGTAGCTTCCAAGCTACAACTCTCGGTATCAAGTACAAGAGCTAACAAGAACAGATTGAAGCATGGTCGCAAAAGCTCAACCTTGATCAATCCATCCCAGGTACACCCGGTACACCCGGCAGTCCCGCCAACACGTTGGTCTCTGCTTCCTTGCAGCCATCTCACAAGCTCTCACTGACGAAACAGCATCAACACCCTTCGCAAGAAACAAGCTGGCCATGCCGGACCTCTCAAGAAAGTCCTTGTTGCTAACCGCGGTGTGAGTCGTTCATCAAAGGACGTGATCAACTCAGCTGACATTTTACAGGAAATCGCAATCCGCGTCTTTAGAACCGCGCACGAACTCGCAATGTCAACAGTCGCCATCTACTCTCTCGAAGATAGGCAGTCTGCTCACCGCTACAAGTCCGACGAGTCCTATCAAGTCGGTAAAGGTCTTTCACCCGTCGCAGCGTACCTTTCTCAAGATGATATCATCCGCGTCGCCCTCGAGCATGGCGTCGACATGATTCACCCGGGTTATGGGTTCCTCAGTGAGAACGCGACGTTTGCTGGCAAAGTCGAGGCTGCGGGTATTGCGTTCATCGGTCCCAGGCCAGAGACTATCGATGCGCTCGGTGACAAGACCAAGGCTAGGACTTTGGGTAGGTCTGATGTTTCGACGTTGCTGACTAGCAGCGATGAAGACTCAGGTTCCTGTTGTGCCAGGTACTCCTGGACCCGTGGCATCGTACGATCTCGCTGCTTCATTCATCGAGGAATACGGTTTCCCAGTCATCATCAAGGCCGCCATGGGCGGTGGAGGCCGCGGTATGCGCGTTGTACGTCAGCAATCCGAATTCAAGGAAAGCTTTGAGCGCGCCGTCTCGGAAGCCAAAGCCGCTTTCGGCGACGGAACAGTCTTCATTGAGCGTACGTCTTCCGCTCAGCACCCTGACTGACGTGTAGGTTTCCTCGACCGCCCCCGCCACATTGAAGTCCAGATCTTGGCAGATGGCGAAGGCAACGTCGTTCATCTCTTTGAGCGCGACTGCTCCGTTCAGCGTCGTCACCAAAAGGTCGTCGAAGTCGCACCGGCTACCAACCTTGATGAGTCGATTCGTCAGGCTATCCTTGCGGACGCAATCAAGCTTGCAAAGGCCGTCAACTACCGTAACGCTGGTACGGCTGAATTCCTTGTGGATCAGTTGGGTCGTCATTACTTTATCGAGATCAACCCTCGTATTCAAGTAGAGCACACCATTACCGGTTAGTCGTCCGTGTGGGTGTCTGCAGGGGCTGATGGAGACAGAGGAGATCACGGGTATCGATATCGTCGCTGCTCAGATTCAGATCGCAGGCGGCGTTACCCTCGCTCAGCTCGGTCTCACTCAAGACTCGATTCACCGTCGCGGTTTTGCGATTCAGTGCCGTATCACTACTGAAGATGCCGCTGCTGGTTTCCAGCCTGATACCGGCAAGATTGAAGTTTACCGCAGTGCTGGCGGTAACGGTGTTCGTCTCGATGCTTCCTCGGGTTACGCTGGTGCGCAGATCACAGTGGGTCTTTGCAAGGATGAAAGGAGCTGATGGTAGCCTCACTACGACTCGCTGCTCGTCAAGTGTTCCGTCAGTGGTGCCACTTATGAAGTTGCGCGTAGGAAGATGCTTCGCGCTTTGATCGAGTTCCGTATCCGTGGTGTCAAGGTATGTCATCACTCTAACCCGCAAGCACTCACTTTAGACCAACATCCCCTTCCTCATCCGCTTGCTCACGCACCCCGTCTTCGAGTCCGGCAAGACCTGGACGACCTTTATCGATGACACGCCCGACTTGTTCAAGCTCATGACTTCTCAGAACCGTGCTCAGAAGCTGCTGGCTTACCTTGGTGATGTCGCTGTCAACGGCTCGTCTATCAAGGGCCAGTCTGGTGAGCCGGGCTTGGCTGAGGATGCTGTTATTCCTACGTTCAAGGACCGTGAAGACCCTTCGAAGCCTCTTGATGTCTCGCAGCCTTGCCAGGCTGGTTGGAGGCAAGTCATCCTCAAGGAAGGACCCGAGGGCTTTGCCAAAGCCATCAGAGCTTACCCCGGTACTGTACGTTTCTCCACAAGCGGAAGACGCTGACAACAGCTTATCATGGACACAACCTGGCGCGACGCCCACCAGTCGCTACTCGCTACGCGTCTGCGTACCATCGACATGGCCAACATTGCCAAGGAGACTTCGTACGCTCTTGCAAACGCCTACTCGCTCGAGTGCTGGGGTGGCGCAACCTTTGATGTCGCCATGCGCTTCTTGTACGAGGACCCTTGGGAGAGACTTGTGCGTTGATGAAGTGGATGTGGAGCTGATGGCAGCGTACCCTCCGCAAGCTTGTGCCCAACATTCCTTTGCAGGCTTTGGTCCGCGGTGCTAACGCTGTTGGTTACACTTCGTACCCGTACGTCTCGGATCCTCTTTAAAGTCGTAGCTGATCTCAGTGACAACGCCATCTACGAATTTTCCAAGAAGGCTGTTGAGAACGGTCTTGACATCTTCCGTGTCTTCGAGTGAGTCATTGCTACATGCGCGCAAGCTGACGAAAGCTCGCTCAACTACGTCGAGAACATGAAGCTTGGTATTGATGCTGCCAAGAAGGCTGGTGGTGTGGTCGAGGCTGCTATTTGCTACTCCGGTGACGTTGCCGACCCCACCAAGACCAAGTACACTTTGCAGTACTACCTCGACTTGACCGACGAGCTCGTCAAGGAGGGCATCCACGTTCTCGGTATCAAGGACATGGCTGGTCTTCTCAAGCCTGAAGCTGCCAAGATGTGAGTGACGCTTGCTGGCTCAGCTGACGACAGGCTCATTGGTGCTATTCGCAAGGCTCACCCAGACCTTCCTATCCACGTCCACTCGCACGACACGGCGGGTATCGCTGCTGCCAGTATGATTGCTTGTGCTGCTGCCGGTGCCGACGTCGTTGATGTTGCTATTGATGGTGAGTATTTTTATCGTGCCCGCTGACATCAGTCTTCTCGGGTCTCACTTCGCAGCCAGCCATGGGTGCCGTCTGCTCTGCTCTTGAGCAGACCAACCTCGGTACCGGTATCCGCCACGAAGACATCCAGGCACTCAACCTCTACTGGTCCCAGATTCGTATGCTTTACGGCTGCTTCGAGGCCAACGTCCGCGCTTCCGACTCGGGTGTCTTTGACCACGAGATGCCGGGTGGCCAGTACACCAACTTGCAGTTCCAGGCTTCTCAGCTTGGCCTCGGCACCCAGTGGGCCGAGATCAAAAAGAAGTACATCGACGCCAACCAGCTTTGTGGAGACATCATCAAGGTCACCCCTTCATCCAAGGTCGTCGGCGACTTTGCCCAGTTCATGGTGTCCAATTCGCTCTCCAAGCAAGACGTTATCGACCAAGCCAAGTCTCTCGACTTCCCTTCGTCCGTCGTCGAGTTCTTCCAGGGCTACCTCGGTCAGCCGTACGGCGGCTTCCCCGAGCCTCTGCGCACCAACATCATCCGCGACAAGCCTCGTATCGACCAGCGTCCGGGTCTGAGCATGAAGCCTCTCGACTTTAAGAAGATCAAGGCCGAGCTTCGCGAAAAGTACGGCAAGAACATCACCGATACCGATGTTGCTTCCTACTGCATGTACCCCAAGGTCTTTGAGGAGTTCCAGACCTTTGTCGAGAAGTACGGTGACCTCAGCGTCGTCCCCACTCGCTACTTCCTCGGAAAGCCGAAGCTCAACGAGGAGATTCACATCAACATTGAGCAAGGCAAGACTCTTAGCATTAAGCTGCTTGCTGTTGGTCAGCTCGACCTCAACAAGGGTACTCGCGAGTGCTTCTTTGAGCTCAACGGCGAGGTCCGCGCTGTGCTCATCGAGGACCGCGAGGCTGCAATTGAGCATGTTTCGAGGGAGAAGGCGTCGAGCGAGCCTGGAAGCGTCGGTTCGCCAATGGTGAGGACATGCGTCATACAAAGCTAACGTTGCAGGCTGGTGTTGTTGTCGATGTTCGTGTCAAGGAGGGCCAAGAGGTCAAGGCTGGTGATCCTCTGTGTGTCTTGTCTGCCATGAAGGTGCGTACTCTTTGAAGGATCGACTGACGTTATAGATGGAGTCTGTCGTTTCATCTCCTGTTTCCGGCAAGGTCAAGCGCGTCCTCGTCCGCGAGAACGACTCCATTGCCCAGGGCGACTTGACTGTAGAGATTACCCACTGAGAGCAATAAGTGAAGGAGTTGATAGAAGGCAATGTACAGCTGCAGAATGACTGAAGTGCTAGACGTATCGCTGAACCTAATCTTCAGAACTCGATGGCGCTAGCGTCCACATGTACTTCGAGCGGTCATCTGACGATCATAAATAGTGTTCTCGGGCTTTTTCTGCTGGCGGCTGATGTGACACCGCTGGCTGACAGCTGCAGTGCACAGTTGCTGGACCATGTCGTCCATTGTAACATGAGCGTTCCAAATTCCAGGAACATCCTTAAAGTACTCCCTTTGAACTTAATCGAAGCCTGTGCCACCTTTCAGCTCTGATGTCCATTGTCCGCCACAATTCTGCTCAAGTATATAAGCTCTGACATCCCATCTTGCTCCTCTGTATCTCCATGTCAGACAGCGCCTCCAACTCTCCTGTACTCACTAACACATATACGCTGTTCGGCGACACAGAGCTTTTGTTCAAATGGAACGGTCCGTGCATAGTACAAAAACACTGGCACCTTACGGAAGAACAGGCCCTTGAAATAATTCAGAACGGCACATTGCCGGAGCCCTGTCCGCAATCGGCTACGTCAGGACCGCTTTGCGTCATACTGTAGCCCAATCTTGATAATATAGGTCTAGATGCAACATAGCATGATTTTAATATCGAATCGATAAGCCAGAGATCTGCAAAACGCGTTATCACCGCCGCGGTACAGATTACGTCGCAATCCTGATTGCGAACTGCGACCGAATTCAAGGCCGTCTTATTCTGCCTTTAGATTATCAATTGGGGATGACAGTAGCCTCCCGTCACGCCGGTTACACGTTTGCGGACGACACCTCTATGCGCTCTTCAATACGTCTGAAACCGTCACTCACTCTGACCAGATGAACGACACTCAGAAAGTGTACTTTCGCGAATCCTCGCGGAATGACAGCGAGGCTCATCAACTTCGGATCAAGATTTTGTGCATTAACAGATCTACGGGCATGCCACTGCTCAGTGCTTGGGAGGGGAGGGAGGGTTGTAGCTGTTGAAGTCAGCACGTCTTCGGCACCAGTTGTGAGAACTCACAACAGCTTTCTCGTCTTGATAGGAGCCCACTTGAAGCGCTTGATGTACAAAGAGATAGCCGTCATTGTGCTGAGGATGATGACGGCTTCCAGCCCCATTTTTTTCCTCGCATCAAGCTCGGGCTCGGCGGTAAATGAGAGGAACTCGGTGACATCTACTCGTCAGCGTTCGCAGCAGGTTCCAAAAGACCGACCCTTGGCCATCTGAGATGTCGTAGCCGGTGTTCCGTCATCGTACTCTACCAAGCCGTCGTAAAGTACACGCCCCATGGCAATACCACCTCCGGGGAAGTAGGGGTTGTAGTTAAGACCCTCAGGGACCTTGACTCCGGGAGGGGGGTCGACGTAACCGGTGAGAAGGGCAAAGATGTAGTCCTACGTTGTCAGATCAATTGTAGCGTCCAGTAACTTACAGCACCGCCGTGACGGGCCTTAGCCATCAAAGAAAGATCAGGTGGGAGGGCACCGGCGTTACCAGCACGGGCAGCCTCGTCGTTGGCGTAGGGTGGGGGCATGTAGTCTGTAGAACTTATCAGTTTCACTTACTTACCGTCCAATATCGTGCAAACGTACCTGCCAACTTGCCGGCTGCGTAGGTCAGTAATGTATCGTATGAAAAAAGAAAGATGGGTAGGCGAGAGGTGCTCAAGATCACGGTCGGGCAGAGAGATCATGCCAGTAGCGGGCCGCATCGCGCTGCACAACAAGACAGATAACGGCGCTGCGCAGCGCCGCGGCTGACTCATCCACAGCACCCGCGGGATCATTTCGGAGATCACGTAACCGCCTGCAGTTTTGGATATCCTCACGACAAAGTGAAGGTCTTCATCGTCGAGTTGACCAGCTGAACACAAGCCTTCTCTCCATTGACATGAATCCTGTCGTCAAGGGATACCATCCAAACACACACGAGCTGCAAAACAGCCAAGAGGTTGTACATGCGGGCCGAGCTCGCGAGAGCTTAGATACGCAAGCGACATTACAACTGGGCCCAGCCTCAGACAGCAGCAGCTTTGTTAGGCTCAGCTGCTCGACATCGACGAGCTGAAGAGTTGACGGCGATCACGAGCACGCAGTGGAAAAAGCATAGGTTTTAAGAACCTAGTGCAGCGCCGTATTGTGCGCTCGCGACTGTCTTTCAAGCGAATCAGCTCGGCAAGCTCACACGCTGCACAGCCTACAAACCCTGAGCGGTCAAGCGTGTCAAATACGCAGTCGCCAGCTAGGCTTGAGTGAAAAGCAAGCAACGACATCGAAAGACTCGTGAAAGCCAGGAAACAACAAAGATGCTGAACAAGAAGGGCGGTTCACCATAGTCTAACTCGCAGCTGAACGGAGGAACCCTTCACCTTGTCATTTGCGCAGCCTGCGCCAGCTTCAGAGCAAAAACAACAACAGGATCTTTCAGACCGCGTTGACAAGAACTACAACATTCAGATGCAAAGCAACTGTCTCCTGAGCACAAGCGTGCTCAAGACTGGGAGCTGAGTGCATCTGAACTTGTTGACCGCGCGCAACTAGGCCTGATCACAACACAAAGACATCTTCCAACATGTTGTTTGTCTCGAAACTAGCCTGATGTAGCGGCTACCTTGGTCTCTCAACGTCGGACGATGATTGGAAGCATCACAGCTCTTACTTACGTCAACGAAGTCGACATGCCCACGACGTACTGCGTTGCAAAATGCGGAACGCGCTCAACAGCGCCTCAAATTTGCATTATCCAGCACTCGGGAATACATTCCGAAAGCGACGACAACCCTGCCAACCTAATATCCGGGCAAAGTCGCCTTGCCAAGAATTAGCTAGCTAGCTGTATTGATAAACCGTCTTTGCCGACAGCAATTCCGTTATAGTGGCGCCAGACGAGCTGCCAAAAGATTTCACATCTAGATGACAGGACTGCGCGACTCTGAGCTAACGAGAGCTTAGACAACCAGCCAGTTGACATCTGTGCCCTGCCTCTGACAGCAGCTCAAACTGATTCAGACCTTCGAGATGACGGCAATCGCGGGCATCGGGCTGGTCGTCGAGATAGGTGACAGAACCTAATACAACGCCGTGCCGATCTCTCGCAATTTCGTTATCAGGCGTTACAAGCTGCTCTGGCAACTACACGTCAAGCGATGATACCCAACCTACAGCGGCTGAAAGCCAATGGTGTCAACGTGCTTTGCCAAGTACCCAGTGGCTGTACAGCGCAACTCGAATCGCCAATCACAGCAAGCGAGTGACGGCGTAGAAACAACAGAAACGTCAACCAACAAAGCAAGGTTCGCTCACACACAGCTAACCAGCTGAGCTTAAGAACCTCCCTTGGACGATCGAAATTTCCAAGCCTCTAAGGGGTCTCTTTCCCAGACTGCGCGCTGCTTCGTGCTGGTTCGGCTTACAAGATCCAGATGAAAAGCAGCGAATGACCTGGGCACCAGCGTGCTCAGACCATTAGGCTTCTCAATATCTCGACTCGTGATCCGCATCAAACGTGCCTGCTCATACGGAAAGACGTCGTCCGACGCGTGTAGTCAGCGTCGCAATCTGCTTGCAGCTGTCAAAGTGACTTGTGCAGACGCCGAAAAAATCTCCACCGGCACGACAAGCCAATTTCACGACGGCCCTTGAGTGCAGCTCACTCGCCACCCACCATTCACCATAGCCCCTCCGATCTCATCCTACACCATCCCCAACCAATCTCCGAGCCCCTTGCATGCACCAAGCCCACCCATCGAACGAAAACTCACGGCGATCAAACATTTCACCCTCATCGTTGGGTCCATCCTTGTACTCTACCTCTTCCGCCATGGCCTTGATTTCATCCACAGTGTGCGAGACACCAACAAGGTTACGCCAAGCGATGCGATCGAGCGAGTGACAGGCCGAGCAGACTTCACGGTAGACTTGATAACCTCTGCGGATCGATGCGTGATCGAACGTGTCAAAGATGCTGTCATGTGAGTGAGGATACAGAGGGAGGGAGGGAAGACTCACCCTGCATGAGGCCAAGGGAATTTAGGAGGGTGAAGACCATCTTCAGCTGCCGTGTTGGCACTGGCCTCTGTGAGACCTGGAACGCCGTACAAGTTGGTGTACCACGCGACGGATCCAACAGAAATAGCAGTTGCCGCTATCAGAGTCGCGCGCGACGTAGGCGCCTATAACCCATCAATCTTCCATCCCATCTTTCCTCCAATCATCAACATACCACCTGGGTCGAAGCGAACCTAGGCTATAACTCGTCAGCACTTGATCAGATCGAATCGGGTGAAATTGGGGATCGCTGGTAAGGTAGGAGACGTACCTTTGCTGCCTTTGCTACTACTGAAGCGCGTCTTAGTGCTGATTGAAGCATTGTTACAACTTTTGAAAGAGTTTAGAAGACGGGTTAAGACGGAGAAAACCAGGGGGTTCAACAACCCTCGGAATCTGATTGGGTCTGGGAAACCGGCGCGCCTAGTGAGTCAGGCGTGCAGGGACGTGCTGTTTAGGCGTGCAAGATTTCTGAGCAACCAACTTGAGCCGTCCTCTAGCATCCAACTTGAGCCCTCCTCTAGCATCAAAAGCAGGATAGCACCATAGCAGGGTAGCACAGCAACATGCACGCGCTCCATCAGACCCTCCTCCCACCTTCAGCAATCCATCATTCCCTCTTCTTATCAAATTTCACACCAAGTACAATCTATCCCTTTCCAGCACCAGCAACAGGTGCTCAACCCAAAATCATTGGCAACCTCGTCGTTGCAGGTGGGCAGGATCTTCGAGTGTTTGAGATCAGGGAACAGGTCGAAGTTGAGGATTTAGTGAATGGAGATGTGGAGGGAGATGCGCTGATGGAGGCGTACGAAGGAGAGGAAGAGAGAGCTAGAGATCCGGTTTTGGATGATGGATTCTTTGATTCGGAGCCTGCGCATGTGAGTTGCTGGCAGCGGTGAGCTTCTTCGCTGGACTCGGACATTCATCAAATTGTTGAATATCGGCTTTCAGTTAAGCAACTTTGCGCAGTTGACCTCTGCTCGCTGAAAGATACTGACAAACAGCGCGCACCTATAGCAACACAAACAACACGCAGACTCCACCTCTTGGCGTCTCATACACTTCACGGACACGTAACAGGCTTGCATGCTTTGCGTACACTCGAATCTGCGAACGATGGTCTGGATCGTCTTCTTGTTGGGTTCAAGGATGCAAAGGTACGTTCAGACACAGGAGTCGGAGATTGCAACTGGATTCGGGTTCGGAGGATGACCTTGTTGATTTGCGCATTCGAGATGACGGTTTAATCTGAGGCAAAACGTGATTTGAAAGGATCTACAGGCATCTACTTGAAGGCTTGTTCACAGGATATCTCACTGCTGCAAGTAAAGTAATGCACTGTATATTCCTTCGTGTACCTTGATGCGCTCGACAGAGGGTATAGTTACCTTGTGTGTAGCACAAGGTGGTGAGAGGGCAGCTGGTACGTTGACAAAGTAGGCTGGTGAATCACCACCAGCCGACACTGCAAGGGACAGCTGTTTCGTCTTTCGGGCCCCTGGTTGCATTGAGCGTCTCGAGGGCTAGAGCTCCGCTGGCAGCGTACGGATTTTGGCTTTTGCAAATGTGATCGGAGGGGAGCAGCTGCCATAGTTGTCATCTGGCTAATGAGTGACATCAGCCGTGACTGGTTTTCGATAGCTTTCCGACGTTCTTGTGACATATGACGCTATTAGGGGTTCAGCACGGTTATCCCTCGGTTCGTTCATAGTCATTGATTTTTGAGATAGGATCACGAGAACACCTGTCCGCCTGAGCTCAACGATCTAGAAACCGATTTTTTTACAGAGGCTTGGCTGCAATGCGGACTCAAAATGCTGATCGCTAATGGGCAACCTGACAATCTTGCCGAAACGCGGTTCAAGCGAGAGGCTGGATAGCAGAGCCAAGCCATCTTGGACAGCTTGACAACTGCGTTTAGATGTTCTCGGTTGGCTTTTGCTTTCGCATGATTGCAGCTGCATCGATTCGTGGTGTGGCTCAACTTGTAGAGCGAGTGGCAGCGGATTGACACCTTGCTTGGCCGGTAGCTACCAGCAAAGTGAAGTAGGCATCAGCTGTCTCGCTCTTTCTGGCTGATTCCGGATTGTTGATCGTACTGTGAGGCTACGGCTTTGCCATACCCTGTCCCGGTGGCTGGTGGCTGGTGAAGCTCCTTTGTCGACTGACATGTGGAGTCAACGCTGTGCATGTAATCGAGTCAGAAAGCTCCGACGCCGGAGACCAAGGCTGATGGATAACATCAGCTGGTATCAATAGCTCGGAGCTTGTCTGTGCTGTGTTTCTCCATCTCTGAGCTTAAAGGCTAAGCCACTGCGCAACCATATCTGACAAGGTCGCTGTGGTCGTCAGGTACGTCAGTATCCGAGGACAGCGGCAAAGCTGCCGCGTGAAGGAAAGCTGTGCTTTTCGTAGCCAGCGGCTGATGTTCATCGTCAGCCAAAATCTGCCACTGCCAGCTTCCTGCAAGGTGATAGTGGACTTGCATTGTTGTTCAGGGTGTAGGCGTGGACGTCGCAGATCGTTGTGGGGGTCATGCCGGTCGGTAGATGACGGAATCGGCGGTTTTCTCACGACCATCGAAAGCATAGCGTTCACACGCTTCGTGGCTTTGAGCGGACCAGCGATATGGTGTCACGAGCAATTTTGTGCTCAGACAGTCTACAGATTCACGCTCACGCTCAAAAGCAGAGCCCAATCACCATGCACACCTTGACAAGCTGATTCTGGACTCCTGGTATGCTTGCTTTCGCCGTGCGTAAATTGCGCGCTGCAGACTGCACTGAAGAACTCCGTTGTGATCTTTCTGACAGCGCTGATGAACGCCATCAGCGCCGCAAGTTGCCTTCAGCTGTTCAGCGTTCGGTGTGACCTTTGCCGCCTGCGGAGCGTCTTCTTCGAGGCACATTGGGCCTCGGTCACATCTAGGCATCCGGCCAGCTGGATCTCGCCTCGTGTCCTAATCTTTGACCCATGCTCGTATACTGCCGTAGCTTCATTGCTTCCCCAACTCTTGACGGCTTACTCGGCTCACTTTCATGAGAGCGTGCCGTGGTGAGACCGTTCAGTGCTTGAGCGACCAATGTCAATCCAATATCAGCTCGCTGACTTTCAGATGGCTATCCTTGAGTGGTCTCAGGGTGACATTGCAACCGTCAGCTTACATACCTACGAGCGATGTCCCCAAGTGGTGAGTACCAGACGAGCTTTCAGGAGCTAATTGTAGATGAATGGCGACTTGACATCATACACGGCCATCATGCGCGCCGACCCCATGTCTCGCATAGCGCTGTTGACATTACCGGAAGACACTCTGGCGGTGCTGCCGCTTCTGCAAGAAGTGAGCGATCTGGGAGAGGACGCCGGGGCAGGGTATGGCAAGTAAGTCGGTATGATGACCAAGCTGACGTCAGCGATGTGCCGTATTCGCCGTCTTTTGTTCTTCCCATGGCCGACGTGACACCCACGCTGCGTAATCTCAGCGACATCCACTTTCTTCCCGGCTTCCACTCTCCCACTGTCGCCTTCCTCTATGCCCCAGTCCAAACGTGGGCCGGCCGCTTGCATACCGCCCGCGATACATTCGTTGTCGAGATCCGCACATTCGACCTCTCTTCAACTAGCTCGTATCCTCTGCTCACTAAAGCGGAAGGGTTGCCATCCGACTCGCTTTACATGGTGCCAGCGCCCAAAGATCTAGGAGGTGTCGTCGTTGTGACCACGAGCGGCATCATCCACGTCGATCAGACCGGCAACCGCGTCGCGAGCAGCGTAAACGGCTGGTTTTCTCACACCTCGCGCAACGCTCACGATCGCTCCAGCGAACATCTTGGCTTGACACTGGAAGGCTCCAAAGCCATTTTTCTGTCGCACAAGGACATGTTGCTTACCCTGGTGACAGGGCGCACACATCATGTTCGATTCGTCGTTGATGGTCGCACGGTCTCGAAAGTGGTCGTCGAGCCAGAAGCTCAAGGCATGCGTATACCGTGTGCGTCTTCTTTTGCACTCTCCGGCACAAGCAAGTCTTTTGCCGAGCAAGGCGAGTTGCTCTTCGTCGGCTGTGCAGAAGGGGACTCGACGTTGCTACGAGCCAGGCTAGTCCCGAGAGAAGAAGAGAATAAGGAGACAACGGCACCTGCAGATCTCATGGAGGTCGACGATGAGGACGGTGAGTGTCAAGAGCTGCCATGACTGACAGCAGATCTTTACGGTGATGCTCTGGTACCGTCGAGCCTCCCAGCAAACGGCCGAGGGGCCAAACCTATCAACCCCAATGCAGTTGTCGACTTGGACCTCACTGTTGACGATACGCTGGAAGGCGTGGGACGGATTGCAGACATGACCTTTGGTCAAGCCCGTAATGCGAGTGGAGACCGCACAAATCCTCAGCTAGCTGTCGTCGGTGGTGGGGATGGCGGTGGCGTACTCAATGTTTTCCAGGTGAGTGCCGTTGGTAATGAAAGAAGCTCATCAGTAGCGAGGTGTCCCAATCACCAAACGGCGGGTAATGAATGACCTCAGCTCTGCCATCAACACTTGGTTTCTTCCTGTCATCCGAAGTGGTCAGAAAATGTTTCGCAGCGTGCCAGATGCAGACCGAAGTACTATCCTCGTCAGCACGGACGGGGAGAACTCTCAGGTGAGTATCAAGAATTGCCGAGCTGACGTTAGATCTGCGCTTTGACCACGGCAGCAACTCCAGATGTTCTCGCGAGATTACCTGGACTTGTACTGGCCGCAGGGCTCTTCTTCCAGCGATCTTGCTTTGCAATTGTATCGGCTCGCGCGATCACCTTGTATGACGGCGAGGCAAATGTCAAGCAGGAAATTGCCAACGAGTCCGAGCATGACTACTTGTCCGCCACCGTTTCCGATCCCTATATTGTCGCGCGTCGCGTAGATGGCAGTCTTGCCTTCTTCGCGGGCGACAGCGTAGAGCGAACATTAAGGGAAAGGAAAATTGACATTGATGTAAGCACTGAGGCCAGTGCTCACTGACGACAGAACTGCGTGGCGGCCGATGTCTTCAGAGACGCGACAGGTGTCTATCGCACGTTTGAAGCCCAGCAGGGTGCTGCACAGATGGCGCCGCAAAGGGGTGGAGTGAAGGAACGTGGTCAGCTGTCCGAAGACCAAATTCGTCGCTTGCAGGATCACAAGCCAGCTATTACTAGTGAGATGCCTAGCATGGAATTGGCCTTGGATGCTGGTCGCGGAACACAGTGGCTAGCTGTCCTCAAGTCAGCAGGCGATCTCGAGATCCGCTCCCTCCCAGACTTGGCCGTCGTCCTTCGCTCCGATGGCCTGGCTACCTCTGCCGCCACATTCACGGACAATGGCGATGTCAAGTCTGATGAAGCGGATGATCCTGATCTTGTGACTCAGATGGTGTTTCTTCCCATCGGCAAACGCAGCCCTCGTCCTCACTTGATGGTATGTTCACCATGCGAGTTCCTGCTGATGCCAGGTTCTTCATGAGTCCGGCCGTCTCAATGTTTACGAGGCTCAACCCCGCTTCACGCTGGATTCCTCGACTCAGACACGGCGCTCGTTGGCGGTCCGATTCCGAAAGTCCTTGACGCAAGTGCTCTCGACTCGGTTGCCCATCACCATCCATCAGTTCACAGATCTTGAGGACTTGAGTGGAGCCTTTGTGACCGGTCATGGGCCGTGCTGGATCTTGTCATCTGATGCTCACCCTGTGCGATCTTATGCGCTCAAGCAAGCTGCGATGGCCTTTGGACGTTCGACCCATCTTGGCAATATGGGCGATTACTTTATCCGCATCGAGGACGTGAGTTGATAACAGTAGCAGCACTGATGTCTAGGGAACCTTCATCTGCTATTTCCCTCCCAAGCTCAACACCGAGTTTCCAATGCCTTGTGATCGGTTCCGCATGGAGAGGCCGTATACGAGCATCACGTACGACCCTGCTTCGGCGCACTACGTGGCGGCGGCTACCATGACGGCCAAGTTTCAACTGTATGACGAGGAGGCCGAGATCCAGCTGGGGCCTCAAGGTGACTTTGGGACGTTGACCAGGCTGACGAGAAGGTGAAACTTTGATACCACCCGTCAATGAGCGATCTACACTGGAGCTATTATCGCAGGGATCTGAGCCATTCAGAGTACTTGACGGGTGAGTGAATTATGTAAGCAATCTGACAGGCAGTTTCGAGTTCAAACAGAATGAAATTGTCCTTTGCCTCGAGAGCGTTAACCTCGAATCGCAAAGCACTACCTTGGGCCGCAAAGACTTTATTGCTGTGGGGACTGGATTCAATTACGGAGAAGACCGAGCGTCGAGGGGCGGCGTGAGTTCCTGGGAAAAGTTGCATCGCTGACCATCAGGTTTACATTTTCGAAGTAGTCGAGACGGTGCCAGACCCTGGAGACCCTGGTAGCGGCTTCCGACTCAAGCTGCGCGCGCACGACGACTGCAGAAATCCTGTCAATGCCATCGCAGACATCAATGGCTACTTGATCCACAGCAACGGACCAAAAGTCTTCGTCAAAGGTTTGGACTACGACGAGCGCCTCATGGGCTTGGCATTCTTAGATGTCATGCTCTACGTCACTAGCATCAAGGTGTTCAAGAACTTGATTCTGATCAGTGATCTGGTCAAGAGTGTGTGGTTTGTTGGATTCCAGGTATATCTTGATCCAGTAGTCATCAACTGACAGTCTTAGGAGGACCCCTACAAGCTCGTAACGATCAGCAAGGACGTACACCCCGTTTCTCTCAACATGACCGACTTCTTGATCCACGACGGGCAAGTCGCTTTTATCTCTTCAGATAGGGAGGGGATCATGCGGGTGCTTGAGTATGATGCCACGGGTATGTCTTGCCATTGCGATTTGTGCTGACCAGTAGACCCGGAGACCAATGCTGGTGAACGGCTGCTGGTGCGCACAGAGTACCCAGCCGGAGCTCTGCACATGAGGTCTCTGACCATTGCGAGACGAAGAACCGAGGAAGAGAAGTATGCGCCCCAAACGCAGATCGTCTACGGTGGGTCAATTTTTCAAACCGCAAGCGCTGACTATCAGCAACCGCCGAGGGGTCCTTGACTACCCTCGTGGCCGTCAAGCCCGCACGCTACAAGCGTCTGCAGCTCGTGCAGGACCAAATGGTCCGCAGCGCCGAACACGTCGCCGGTCTCAATCCACGCGCGTACAGAACCGTGCGCAATGATCTGCTACCTAAACCACTCAACAAAGGCATTCTTGACGGCCAGCTTTTGCAGCACTTTGCGCTGCAGCCAACGACGGCTCAGCGCGAGATGATGACGCAGATTGGTACCGACGCAGTCACCGTGGCGAGCGACTTGCAGGCACTGGGAGGATTCTGGTAGCTCCCTGATCTATCTCCATCACGACATCATGACACTACGACATAGCCCATTGCATTGCATGCATCATCAATCTTCATCTTCAATCTTTGCTGCCAGCTTGGCAGCGCGCCCAGCTGCGGCTGTCTCGAATGCCTTGACAGCCTCTGCTACGCCGTTCATGCTGAAGCTACTAAAAGCACTCGCATCAACCTGACTCTGTTGCAGCTGCTGAGTGAATGAGCGCACAGCTTTAAAGTGCTCGATCTTTTCACTGATCTCGCATAGTCAGCGTTATCGTTCTACGGCTACGCGACTCACGAGCGTTCTTTCCAGGCCCGACGTGCTGGGTACGACCCAGAAGTAACATGTGCCGCCAGACTCGTACATATAGCTGTAAGGCCGGGGCTGGTCCCACGCCCAATCTGCCGAGGCTTTCTTCGGCGTGCGAGGCGACTTTGTCGGAGGAGGATCAGGTTCGACTTTGATCTCACCCAGCCCGTCCACTTCGAGCATCTTGACTACGTTTTTATTTGGCGTGCGTGGTGCAGCAGGTGCCTCTTTGACTTTCTTTTCTCCCCTTTTTTGCGTCTCCGCAGCTTTGGAGATCACCGACTCGAAAGCGTCCCATATTTTCTTGCCCACAAAGCACAGTACCCTTGGGTGATGTTTTTCGAGCTTTGCAAGAAGTGCAGGTACCGATTGACGCATCTCGAGCGTCGATAGCTCCGATTGCTCATCATCAGCAATGTAGATTATTCCATCCAGTCGTACCTCTGAAGTCGGTCGGTCCACAAGATTTGTCTTGAAGATGTAAGCTTGCGGCATATAGTCCGGCTTGACGCACCAGGCCCAAGTTATATGTCTTTGGCAAGATATAGTCCTCGCGTGGACTGACGAGTTGATCAGTAAAGCCTGTTCATTAGATCACGTTGCAAGTAGCTGAGATTGTTGTACCTGCCCCGTGAAGGCATTTCCAGAATCTGTTTGTAGGATTGGCATAGTGATGACCTTGGACAGCAGATTGTTTGCCAGGACTTGAAAAGTCAGACACATCTTTCTGCAAAAATAAACTTTATACCGCAAAAGATGACTGCGCTTTGTTCAGACAAGCGTTGTAAGGTATAGACGTACCGTCAAGATCCGGGCCGAAATGATCGTTTACTGGCCTGAGGTGCTTGTATACCTCTGGATCGGCGTAGGGTCTAGGTTTCTTGGTATACTTTGCCTTTTTCGCTGGACTGGGAAGGACTGGTTGGGATTCTGGGCTGTGAATTTGAAGCTCTCTTTTCACTGGAGTACGAGTAGAAGATCGGGTTTTAGGGGAGGGAGAAGGGGTGGGTGCAGAGTATGTAAACTTGGCTAGGTGATCACCAATTTTGCTTGGTGTTACCGGTGTTCCCTTGCTACTGCCTTGCTCAGACGCCATGATCTGAGGTTCTCGTTGTCTCTACACTGAATCCCATAATAACTGGCAGATCGTTCACCAGTACCAAAATGGAGCCCCATTCTAATCGGTGGAGGTCTTTCGAAAGGATGCGACCTGGTCATCCGTTGTTTACTTTTTTACAAGTCCGCCCAATCAGATCAGATAACATAGCTGCAGGAGTACACAAGGCCTTATACATCTAGATCCCTCGCTCTAAATCCATAATAAAAACAGCACTGACTCTGATAACTTCGTATGGGTCTCTTCATTTACAAACCAGCTCCACATCCACCAAATGCGTTCGGGGATACACGGCTACCTGACACAGATGCTAGCTGGTACTCTCAATGGACACTATCCTGGATCTTCCCACTGCTCAAGGTAGGCGGTGATGACGTCAATGACTAAATTGCAGGCTGGATACTCTCGTCCCTTGCAAATGGATGGCGAGTACTGCTGAGCTCTTTGGCAAAAGTGACAAATCTTAGATCTGTGGGCACTGCCAGACACCAACCGTTGCAAGCCCATAGCGGACAAGCTCCATGAGAAACTTCAACTCTCTCTGGCTAAGCCAAACACCATCAACTCGGTCGAGATCCCCAAGTTGAGCGACGCACACACATTGGACTTTGAGCCTCAGACCGACGACGATGCTTGCTCGTGTGATCTTTGTGGTGATGGGACTTCTCAGGCATCTGACAGAACCACCAAGTCTTTTCAAGTGACTCCAGGAGGAGAGGAACATAAAGTCAGTAGGCTCCTGCTGCCCCGGGCTCTCTTCGCGACGTTTCGGAAGAGTATGTGGCAAGCAGGATGTTGCCAGGCCCTTGCCAGTAAATCTCATGTTTGATCCGAGCTGATCTATCTCAGTGAGCCTCGAAATCACATCGCCTCTAGTCACCCAGGCTTTGTTGAGACAGATCTCTAACGCCCATCGCGAAACTCAAGCACAGCAGACTCAGTCTACGCCCCTTTCATCAACTATCGGCATCGCGATTGCCCTCTTTTTCATGTTGCAAATTCACAGTCTGCTGAGTCAAAACTTTCATCAGAGGTCGATGGTCATCGGTGTCTTGATGCGCGCTGCGGTGGGTTTGGTGATATCAATGACACCACGCTCACTTCGTAGGTTGTGGACTTGATCAGCCGCAAGCCAATGCGTGTATCTCTGCTTGGTTCAGCCGTTACTGACACCTTCCAGGCGACTATCCAGCGCAGCTCGCGCTACTTTTAGTAGTGGTCGGCTTACAACGCTTCTATCTGCAGACGCCTCGTACTTGGTAAGTGACTTTTTGCGCTTTGCGGCGCGCTGACTCCTCAGGATTGGTCAGTAGGGTCTTTCTTTAATGTTCTGCTGCAGCCATTTCAGATCATTGTCGGTATTGGTCTCCTCGTGCACCTCCTCTCGTACTCTGCGCTCGTTGGCTTGGCGGTGAGTCCATCATGACAGGAGTGACAAGCTCACTCGACAGGTTCTCCTAGCAGCAACACCTCTCCAGGCTTTCCTCTTTCGTATCTTGATTGATGCTCGGCAGGCTCAGCTTGATGTCATTGACAAGCGCGTACGTCGCGCTGCTGCGCGGTGCTCAGCTTACTCGGCAGGTCTCGATCACTTCGGAGCTTCTCAACCATATACGAGGTATCAAGCTGCTTGCATGGGAGCAACACTTTACCAAGCGCATTCTAGCATGTCGCGAAGACGAGCTCAAACATCTCAAACGCGGTGGATGGCACCGCGCGACCCTAACCTCAAGTATGGCTTTCTTACCCACGCTCGCTGCAACATGTAAGTCCTCTACATAAGTCAAGCTCATCATGTCAGTGACTTTTATTACGTACGCTTTGACCGGTCATGACCTCGACGCACCCACCATCTTCGCCGCTCTTCACCTGTACAACATTCTGCAGACGCCGTTAAGCATGCTGCCTCTGGCATTCCAGGCTCTTTCTGATGCTTACGTTGCTCTCGGCCGCATTGGAGAGCTCCTGGCTCAAACTGATGTCTCTGACCCCGTCGTTGTCAACACAGCGGCGAAGCTAGCTTTGCAAGTTGGCGGTGACTTTACCTTTGAACGTGGGCCGGAGGGCGCTACAATTGAGCCCTTCAGGCTTATAGGCATTGACATCCGTGTACTGAGAGGTGCGCTTATCTGTGCAATGCACACTGACATCCAGGGTCCTTGGTCTGTATCACTGGACCTGTAGGGTCGGGCAAGTCGGCTTTGCTTTCAGCGCTACTGGGTGAGATGACGCAGACGTCCGGCAGTGTTATTCACGGAGGTGATCTGGCCTATGGTACGAGTCAACGATGAGCAACGGACTGACTTTTCAGCTCCGCAGGAAGCCTGCATCTTGTCTGGTTCAATACGTTCTAATATTCTATTCGGAGCTGAGGAGGACTTGGGCCGGCTGCAGCAAGTCATCTTTGCTTGCGGCCTTCATGACGACTTGGTTGGCTTTCCTGACGGTCTGGACACTCAGCTGGGCTCCAAAGGCGCTACCCTTTCAGGAGGACAACGTCAACGGATTGCCTTGGCGAGAGTCGCTTATCGGCAGAGCGACATTGTACTTCTTGATGATCCTGTGAGTTATCGATAATGAACCTGAAGCTCATTGCTTAGCTCTCTGCTGTCGACGCTCGCGTACGTCTTCTGCTGGCTGACTTGTGTTTCGTGGCACTGACGCGTATAGACTAGCAATCATATCTTGCATGAAGCGATACTCTCTGGGCCGATGAGTCAGCGAACCCGTGTGCTCGTGACTCATCAGGTAAGCATTCAAAGATCTTGCTCCAGCTCACTATCGAGACTGCCCCACTTCACAGCGCGGATCTCATCGTCGTTATGCAGAGTGACGGTGCTGTTGGTACTATCGCTTATCAGGGGTCATACAAGGTACGGGTCAAGCTAATCAAACGCTGACAATTCAGTTTCTTACTGGCCTGCCTGACAATGTTCTGAAGAATTTGGGATCTCAGACATCGTTTTCTAACGTCGCGACGGTTGAAGCCTCGGCGATACACTCGGCGACTGTCTGCTCTGATTCGGCAAAATTACTCATCGACGAAGAACGTCAGACTGGCTCAGTGAGCTGGCATGTGTATTGGCAATATGCGCGCATGATGGGTGGCCTTGGGGGTGCCCTGTGTTTGTTCAGCCTTTTGGTGGGCTCGCAGGCATGCAAAGTCGGCACTACGGTCTTGTTGGGACGTTGGGCCGAGCGGTCTTTCGCAGGATGGTTGCAGGGGCATTACATGGCCCTTTACGCAGGTTTGCTTTCTGGCGCGATTTGTTTGTTGACGATCTCAGGTTTGGGTTTGGGACAAGCGATTCTCACCTGGGCTTCAACCCTAGGCATGACGTTCGCTGGCATACGAGCATCTTACAAGGCATTTCGGAAAGCCCTAGATTGCGTCACCGGTAGTCCACTGCGATTCTTTGATGTCACTCCGACCGGCCGCATCATCTCACGTCTATCCAAAGACGTCGAGCAGCTCGATGATCGCATCTCGTATCAGTGGAACCTGCTCATAACGTGGGTATCGTCATGTGGAGAGATGGACAGTCACTGACGCCCGATTTGGCAGTAACGCGCTGTCTGTTATCGGAACTATAGCACTGGTGGGCTACAACTTCCCCTGGCTTTGTCTGCTTTTTGTCCCGCTGTCTGCTGTATACGTATGTGGCAATGCAGTACGGCAGCACTGATGGGGGCAGTATTGTTGCGGAGTCTTCTACAACCGGACCTCACGGGAGGTCAAGCGTCTCGATGCTATTGCGAGATCTGACATCTACTCGCGCTTCGAAGAACAGGTGCGTTTATCGTCATGATCAATCGCATCTGCTCATGGAACCAGGCTCGAGCGTTGACTGTGGCCAAGGCATTCAGTCAGCAGGACCGCTTTGCGCTGCAGCTGCAACAGTCTGTCGACGTAGAAAACGTGAGCATCGCTCAGCGTGTTATGCTTATGGTTCAGCGGGCTTACCTCCTTTCCGTGAGGGCGCGCAGACTCACAGCGAAAGGCAGCTAATCGCGTTCTCAGGTGACACTGCAGCAGTGAGGTCATGGTCGGCAACTGCTAACGCATACTGACGAAATTCAAGATGGCTTGGAATCCGACTCGACTTTGTCGGCAACATACTCATCTTGGTATGTATATTGGAACGATCAGGACTTACACAGCAGGCTGTAGGCATGTATGGTGCTGTCTCCAGGGAGTCTGTCAGCCCTGCTAGCATTGGCGTGGTGATGACGTACTCGTTGCAGTCGATGAATGGTGAGCTGCACTTCTTGCTACGTGTGTTGACGGAATCCAGTGCTCTCCACTGTAAGACTTCACGGCCATGGCGGCGGCTGATTCCTCAGCTCCTGAATCTCATTGCGATCGTCGAGCAAGAGATGAACTGCGTGGAGCGGATCACAGAATACGGCCGTCTCAAATCAGAGGGACCTGTCACGCGACCCTTTGATCCTCCTAAAGCCTGGCCGTATGCCGGCTGCATCACACTCGAGAGCCTCAACCTGCGCTACGGGGCCTCCGATCCCTTGGTACTGAGGAATGTAAACTTCAAGGTGCGTATGGGGGAGAAAGTTGGCATTGTTGGTCAGAGCGGAGCTGGAAAGAGCAGTCTCATCGGTGCTTTGTTCAGAGCGTATCCGGCGAGCGGTGGGCGGTTGATCATTGATAACGTCGATACTGCTCAGATTGGACTCCGCACAGTAAGTCCAAATCCTCTATCTAAATTGACGGCAGCTGCGCGAAGGACTTGCATACGTTCCACAAGATTCCTTCATGTTCTCAGGAACTATACGCGACAACATCGATCCCGCTCGCTTCCTCTCAGACGCGGATCTAAACGAGATCCTGCGGCGAGTGGGACTATCTGATCCAGCTCGGCAATCAAAGTTCGACCTGGATGGACTGGTCTCCGACAGCGGCGCAAACTTTAGCGCCGGGGAGAAGCAGTTGATGGCTCTGGTGCGGGTGCTCGTCAAGAACGCCAACAATAGCTGCCGCGTCTTGGTAATGGACGAGGCAACGTCAGCTACTGATTACGCAACGGACTCCATGGTCAGGACAATCGTGACTTCGGAGCTGCCTTTCGCTTCGTTGCTGTGCATTGCGCATCGCATTGAGACCGTCGTTCACTGCGACCGCATATTGGTCATGAAGCAGGGAGAGCTAGCTGAAGAAGGTCACCCATTGATGTTGTACGAGGATCCTTATTCAGTGTTTCGCAGCATGTGCCAGCACGCGGTAGGTCTCATCTGCTATACATTTACCAGAGAAATCAAACTGATGACCTCAGAATTTGGACAAGAAAGCTATCGTTGACATCCGTGAGACGGTTCGTAAACAGTTGCAAGCCGGCTCGTTCGAGCAAACGGCTCTCCGGGCATTGTGGAGGACTGCTGGAGTGCCAGGTCAACCGGACCGCAAGTCGAAACAGTCCGCCATGGTCGCCCGACGTCAAGATGCTGCATTATCTATGCTTTTAGACTTGCGCAGAGATAGTCTTGGGCTGTACTGATGCAACGGGTAGAAGTCGTGTCACTTGCAACGGACCGTCGGACATATTGCTCTGGAAGTCGGCAAAAAGGAAAGAGTAGGGTTAGCTCTTTTGAACAGCAAGTCCTTTTCAGCACACAGGATTTCGGCTTCCTTTGATGAATTGACTCGACTGGCGACGCCTTATAGGGTGCAGAAGTCACTACCTTCAACCAACGTCCGTTAACCACACACCAATACTTTCTTCCTACCCTCCCTTCCCCTTCCCTCTGACGAACCAGAAGTAAAAAGGTACCTACCTGCATACAATGGGCATACCCTTTTACAACCCAAAACCCCATGCGCCTGCCGCGTTTGAAGGCCAGCCCATCCCCTGGACGTCAGCAAACCCCATCTCGAAGCTATTTTTCGCTTGGCTCAGTCCAATCCTCAAGGTCAGAGCTAGAATGGCAATGTAAAACTGACCGGTCAGGTGGGATACTCCAGACCCTTGGAGAATGATGATCTTTGGTCATTGCAAGATCAGAGCTTGACAGGACGTATCGGTGACTCCCTCGAGAAAACCCTCTACTCTTACCTGCCACCAGCTCAGCGACCGAGACAGTACAGACCATCCTCCGACGCCGGAGGGGAAACCGCCTCGTCGTCTTCAACGGATCTCACTTCATCCGACTCTGATGCAGACACTAAGATCGGGTCACCCACGGAGCACCAATACCCTCCCAAACTCGCTGAAGGGAAGCCGGATCACGGTTTGCCACCCACTGCCGGAATTCAGGATGAAGCGACCGCCGGCAGCAGACAGGCAAAATACGCGCTTCCCTTGACCTTGGCGAAAGTTTTCAAGCGCAGCGCTTGGAAGTGTGTGACTTTTCACGCTATTGAATTGGCGCTTGAGACTACCGCGCCCCTCTTGACTCAGCAGCTGATTCGACACGTCATCGTAGCCAACGCATACCGCAAGGCTGAAAACACTGGCTCCCTTGACGCCGCTGCGAGGCCGCCACCTCTGGGATCCACCCTCGGCATCGCCATTGGCTTGTTTGCAATGATGCAAGTAAGCTGCCTTGCTGGTTCTCATTACTACAACACCGCTTATCTCATGGGCATGTTCGCTCGCCAAGGTGTAAGTCCAACACTATCAGTTAACATCGTCTGACGTACATCGAGGTTCTGGATCTGATCAGTCGCAAATCCATGTGGGTCCTTGCCAAAGTCATTCAAACCTGACTCGTTCTAGGCGCATGTCCAGCAAAGCCAAACTCCAGTACAGCAATGGAAACATGACGACAATGCTAACATCTGATGCTGGTTATGTCGTGAGTAGGATCTTGGTGACGCTGCGTGTAGCTGACTGCTCGACAGGAAAACTCCATGACGTCTGTCTTCGACATCCTCTTGCTGCCCATTCAGATCATCATTGGTGTAGGATTGCTCATTCACCTGCTTGGCGTTTCCGCTGTCGTCGGACTTGCCGTGAGTATCACGGTATGTCTTTGAACGTGTGCTGAAGCGTCAGGTCCTCATTCTCTCCACGCCACTGCAGGGATTCCTGTTTAGAGGGATGACCAAAGGCAAGGAGAGGCAGCTGAAGATCACAGATGAAAGGGTGCGAAATATACTAATTGCACGCAAGCGGCAGGTGTTGACGATCAGACACGGCTCAGTAACGAAGTTTTCAACAACATACGAGTGATCAAGATGTACGCTTGGGAGACCCTCTTCGAAGGGCGCATTCTGGAGAAGCGCCAAAAGGAGCTCGAGCAACTCAGGCGCATCACCGGCTTAAGATCCACGCTCTTGGCGATGATGAACTTTCTGCCAACTTTGGCGGCCGTGTGTGAGTACCCACGGCTTGGCGAGGAAGATGCTGACAGGAGAGTGACTTTTATTACTTACGCACTGACCGGTCACTCGTTGGATCCTGCCACGATCTTCGCGGCGTTGCAGCTCTTCAATGTATTGAAGGCTCCATTAACGATGCTCCCTGTATCGTTTTCGGACCTTGCGGATGCTCGCGTTGCGCTGCAGCGTATTGGCGACATGCTCAAGAGTGATGAAGGTGCCGATCGCCTCCATATCGACCTGGAGTCCAGATATGCGATCGAGGTCAAAGGTGACTTCACATTCGAGAAACCATTCGTTGCGCCAGAGACACCAAACAGGACGGGTCTTCTCAAGCGTCTGCGGCTTCGCTTCGCCGCGGAAAAGTCACCAGAAACCGAAGTGGACAAAGATGTCAAAGAAGCGAGTGAGCCATTCACCTTGCAAGATATTGACTTGCGAATCCCAAAAGGTATGTCACCGCATTGACATCTTACTGACATCCAGGCTCTCTAGTGTGTATTGTTGGCCGCGTTGGCACGGGCAAATCAGCCCTTCTCAGTGGCATGCTTCAAGAGCTCAGGCAAACCAAGGGTCATTCACATTTCGGAGGATCTGTCAGCTATGGTAAGCCTCCGCGATTCTCTGCGGTCCGCTCACTGATGGTTAAGTTCCTCAGCAGGCGTGGATCATGTCCGGAAGCATGAGATCCAACATCGAGTTTGGGTCTTCATCATGCAACGAAACACATTTGCAGGATGTCATTGACGCCTGCGCCCTGCGCCGCGACCTGACCTTGATGGCAGACGGTCTGGAGACCGAAATTGGGGAAAAGGGCATCAATCTTTCGGGGGGACAACGGCAGCGCGTCTCTCTGTGCCGAGCCGCGATGTCGACCAGCGATATTGTGTTGATGGACGATCCTGTGAGTTTTATATTCGATATCAAACTGGTTCTAACTACCGCAAGCTGTCCGCCGTAGACGCGCATGTGGCAAAGCACATTCTCGAAAACGCTATCCTGCAAGGTCCTTTCTCTGATCGCACAAGAATTCTTGTTACGCATCATGTAAGTCTCGAAGGCGACGTTGGCTGACGACCCATCAGCTTTCAGTCCTGCCCTTTGCCGATCACATAGTCGTCATGGATCGTGCAGACAATGCCGGTCGGGTTGTGCAGCAAGGGACTTATCAGGTATGATCTTCACAACCGGTCATAGTTCGAGCACCACTGACATTTAGGACCTCATTGCTCAAGACGGTGTCTTTCAACAGATGGTCAACGACCATCAACATCATGATGAGTCTCAGCCGGAGAAGAATGTCCAGGCAGTCGAGGACAACCAAGTCAGCGACCCCGCCGTGAGCAAAGAAGCACCTACAGCCGTCATGAAGATTTTCGAGGATGAGAGTCGCGAAACAGGTGCGATATCGTTCTCAATGTACACAGACTACGCTCGCAGTATGGCCTCACCGCTGGGGCTATTCCTTTTCTCCCTCCTTCTACTCTTCACCATCGCCTGCAACGTCGGATCGACCCTTTTCCTAGGCTTTTGGTCAGGCCAGTCCATCTCTAGCTTCAAACAAGGCAACTACATTGCCGTTTACGGAGGTGAGGTGGATATTATGTTCTTGCTAACCTCGTAGGTCTGGGCGTTGCTCAAGCACTAGCCACTTTTCTCGGCTACTACTGCATCAGTATTGCCGGTCTAGCCGCATCATACAAGGCTTTCGATTCAGCTCTCAACGGCGTGATGAGAAGTCCTGCTGGTTGGTTCGACCAAACTCCTGTTGGCCGCATTGTCTCGCGTCTTTCGAAGGATATTCAGATGCTCGACGATCGTTTGGTCAGTCATTGATACTAAGTCGATTTATACTGATTCATGCAGCCTCAACAAGCGTACCGAACCCTTGCGTGAGCATTGGCTACAGATTTCAGCTAAAACACAGGCAACTCCTGACCATATTTGGAACGATCGGTCTCGTCTTCTACGTTTTCCCTCTTCTCGGTGTCATCTTCGTCCCCTTGGCGATTTTCTACGTAAGCTGGTTGTCAGGTGCGCGGTTTGCTGATGATAGTACCTCTGTGGCGCCTTCTTCAACAGGACATCCCGAGAGATCAAGCGGTTGGACTCCAATCTCAGATCACACATCTACGCACACTTCGGTGAACAGGTGAGTCCCAGCAAATGCTCGCTCTGTGTGACAAGTTGCTAACCCAACCGCAGCTGCAAGGTGTTTCGGTTATCAGAGCTTACCAGCAGCAAGGTCGCTTTGCGGCTACGTTCCAGGAGGCCAATGATCGCCATGCTGTCAGTACCACTTGATACACCGTTCGCAGTGACTAACCTGAAATCAGCGGGCTTATATTGTCTTCGTTCGTACTGCAGCGCTCCTCCTCCATACTGACCACACAGCTCGTTCTTTACCAGTCAGATTTGCCTGAACGGCTAATGCGCCCTGTTTGCTGACTATCAGGTGGCTGTCTGTCCGACTCGACTTGTGCGGTAATCTCTTGATCCTAGTAAGTGAAGCATGTCTGCAAATGACTGCTGACATGCAGGGTATCGCGCTCTTTGCTGCGTGCACCAGAGATACGACGGATCCCACCAAGGTCGGCGTGGTCCTAACGTACACGATCACTTCCATTGCTTGTGAGTCCAGCTGTCTGTACGAATTCGCATCATGCTGATTCTACAGTGCTTTCTTACGTTCGTCGAGTTCTGATAAGTCCAAATTTGCTGACTTTTAGCTTGTCGGCAACTATGCCCGCGTGGAACAGCAGATGAACGGCGTTGAGCGCGTTCGGGAATACGGAAGACTCGCGACAGAAGCTGCTCCACGACCCTCCCGCGGAGGAGTGGCCTTCCACCGGTCGGATCAGCTTCAACGACGTAGAGCTTCGTTTCAGGAAGGACTTGCCGTTGGTGCTGAAAGGGCTCACTTTCGAAGTGCGCGCTGGAGAAAAGGTGCGTTCAGCAGGTGGTAATAACTGACCCTCAGGTGGGTATCGTTGGTCGTACTGGTGCAGGAAAGAGCTCGCTAGCGCAAGCGCTCTTCCGCTCGGTCGAGCTCGCTGGAGGTAGCATCAACATCGATGACCAAGACTTGAGGCAGATAGGCCTTGACACTGTAAGCTACATCAGGAGGTCGAACAAGAACTGATACGTACCAGCTGCGCAGTCGTCTCGCCATCATTCCTCAAGATGGCTTCCTCTTTGCGGGCACCGTCCGGGAGAACATTGATCCCGCCGGCTTGGTCACTGACGCTGATCTCAACGAGGCCCTGCGTCGCTCGGGACTCGTTCCGGGACCCGAAGTTTCTGGAGATTTAGAACGCTACAACAAGTACAAGCTGGATGCTGTGGTGGCAGACGAGGGTGGCAACTACTCCGCTGGTGAAAAGCAGCTCCGTGAGTACCGGTGCCAGTTGACATTGCGCTGATGTCCCAGTCGCTCTCGCCCGCGCCATCGTCAAGAACTCGAAGGTTCTGCTCATGGACGAAGCGACGAGTTCTGTGGATGCCCAGACGGACGCAGTCATTCAGTCTGTCATTCAAACCGAGTTGTCAAACGTCACGCTGCTGTGCATTGCGCATCGATTGCAGACCATTGCTTACTACGACCGGATTCTCGTCCTAGATGCCGGTAAAGTTGTCGAATATGATGAGCCGCTTGTACTCTTTGATCGCCCAGGATCTGCTTTCCGTTCTCTCTGCGATAACGCTGTGAGTCATGAAGATCATTGACGCCGCCATACGATGCTAACGGACAGAAAATGACTCGAGACAACATCGTCAAGCTTCGCGCAGCCGCGGCGTTAGCACGTCAGAACCCCAGCGTCGCCAAGGAAATCGTCAAAGAGGCCATTGAAGAGATTGACGAGAAGACTGCGTTGGCTGGAGATATTGACATTGAGCTGAAGTAGTCTATCCTGATGTGAGATATTAGTTCTGTCCATGCTCGGAGACATTGCCTAAACAGTTTTCAGGCACGCCACGAACCAACGAACGTGATGGCGGTCGTTGATCGTCGCGTCTTTTTTTGTTGAAAGCGCAAAACACAGCAACGCTATCATGGTACAAACTGATACAACACCCAAGACTCTGGTCGTCTATGACTTTGACTGGTCATTCGTTGGTGAGCAATCCCAAAGAGCAGCAACGTCGACTTGAGCTGACTGTCGCAGACCAAGACACAGATAGATGGGTCTTCGAGGTGTTGAGCACCGAACTTCGCCGCACACTGCAGACTCGCAAGTCTGGTGGAAGTCAATGTACACCTGACGTCGTGTTTGTCGGCTTTACGTCGTATGCGAGAGATTGCTGATGAATCAGAGAAGAGACTATGCGGGATCTCTGGCAAGCTGGTTTCAAGAAGGAGCAGATTCTTGATGCTTTGAGACGTCTCCCTGTGGTGCGTAGCTGCTTCGTGAGAATGTATTGCTGATAGACAGCACCCCGCTCAGATCCGTGCCGTCACTACGCTCAAAAAGCGCGTGCCTTCGACAGAGTTCATCTGTTTGTCTAACTCGAACTACATCTACATTGGCACTATCCTCGAGGTGAGACCCAAGCGATCCCCCTTGATCAAATCGGTCTGACATCCCCAAAGCAACACAACCTCACAGACCTTTTCTCAACAATCATCACCAACCCGGCACACTGGGATTCCGAGCACGCAGACCTCTTCCACGTCGGTCGTCGTCTCCCAGCCGACGGCCCACAACATTCATGCAAAGTCGCTTGCCTAGTCAACATGTGTAAAGGCGACGAGCTCGACAGCTACCTCTCTCAGCGATCTTCATCTGGCACCCGCGAGGTTGAGCGCGTCATTTATGTCGGAGACGGCGAGAACGACTTTTGTCCTTTGTTGAGGATGAGAGAGGGTGATTTGGCGCTGGTAAGGAGAGGTTATGAGCTTGAGCAGAGGATCAAGGATGAGGGTGGGCTGAAGTGTGATGTCAAGTACTGGACCCAGGCTTGGGAGATTGACGAGTGAGTGTCGAGCTGCTGTCTGGACGTGGGCTGACAACTGCAGAATCTTCTCTCAACTGCAGTAGCCTCTGCGTTAACTCTTTTCAGCCATATGAATAAATTTAAGATCATCGTATATGTCATACCAGAACCCAACAGCAGTTACGTGATGAACTATCCAAGACTGCCAAGCACCTTGAAAGCAAGAGCGCGCAAGATCTAGCAGGTCAGCAGCGCTCACCCATAAATGAAGCTCACCTCTGCCTTCTGGCTGCTTTCCATGCCTGAAAAGACTTGAGCGACCGACTTGCCCTTGGCGTCTCTGATTGCGCCCAAACGATTGCCTGCGAAGCCTGCGTGATGTCAGCAAAGCCCGACGACGGATCCCTCACCTCCTGCAACTGCTCCTGGAACGTTGGCGACGACGTAGCCAATGAAACCGCCAGCAATACCAGCTCCATACGACCAGAACGGCCTCACATGAGCAACTTCAGGCGCAAGCCTATCCATCAGCCTCCAACATCCAATGTCTAAACGCACATCTCCTCAAACACATCGCCAAATACATTGTTGGCATCCGGTCTCCGCGGCGGCGCACCCGCTGCAGCCCCAGCACTAGACGAAGCACCGGCACCCGTAGCATTCTGGAAGAAGCTCGAAAAGTTCTCGAAAAAGTTACCGCTCGCCGAGCTCTTTTCCTCGTCGGAAAAGGTATCGTTTGTGAAAGCTGAAGGACCACGAGATTTGAAAAGGGCGTCGTATTCTGCTCGACGTGTCGGGTCAGAGAGAACGTAGTAGGCGTCAGCGACTGCTTGCTTGTTAGGCGTCAGTAGGGTAGTGTATTGAAATGAGTGTGACGCACGAATCGCTCCGTCGCTCGTCGCCGCTCTTCTTGAGATGCCTTTTGAGGCAGGCGATCTGGGTGGCACTTTAACGACTCTTTCTTGTAGGCGATTCTAATCTCATCGCTACAAAAGTGAGCAGAGTCCCTCACAGTAAAGCTCGGCTGACCTAGTCGCGCCAACAGCGACACCCTAAAGGATCAGTTTCATCGCATCTTAACGTGCTCCAGCTACTCACGAGAAGGTTGTAGTACTACAATGGTCAGCGCCGTCCACTACTATTGATAAAGCTGCTAGTACTCACCTGAGGAAGGGAAGGCATAGTTTCAGAATTCTGAAGGCTTGCAGCTGCACCTGAGCCTCGGTGGCAAGAACAAACTCATTACGTCATGAGGCAGGCGCGTTGCTCCAGCTAACTAACAATTCGCAATCCCGTCTCGAAAAACACACTAGATAGAGATACATGACACGACACAACGATGCAAGAAAGAAGGAAAGCACAGCACAGCGTAATCAAGAACAAGAAAGCAAGTCTACCAGAACGAGCACCTGGCAATCATCAGCACGGCGCGCGAATTTGATAATCTTGACGTACCATCCCACGTAACATTGACACAGATTTTCAACCGCTACGGCCTGTTGGACAAGAGCTGCCACTTGGGCGTTGACGTCCAGTTGCTGTGAAGGCTTAAAGTCACGCCCTGACTTGTCAGATGTGTCCGCAGTCGAGCGGCATGCACTCACCGGTCAACTTTTTCCTGACACGATCAATGACTTGAAGTGCCTTGTCATTCCGCAGTTCTGGTCTCTCCACATCTGATCTGATCAGCCACGCCCATTGAAATCACCCGAAAACTCACCGTTCAGAATCTCCGTCTCGTCAACCTTGGGTTTGCGATTCAAAAAGGCCTGTCGTCCATCATCCAACGGATCCCTCGTCTGATCCTGCACGCCACCAGGCTGATTCGTCGGCGTGACCAATCTCCACATGATCAACGGATCATACACGAAAGCCTCGAGCACAGCCATCAAAGACTCCTTGTTGTCTCTCAGGACCTCCATCGAGACTTCGCACGAGCGAGAGAAGCTGCCCGTGAGACCGCACACTTCCATTGCGTGGATGAGCATTCTCGTCAGGCGGAAGGGGATCTTTTCGGGGTATTTCTCTCGCTGCATGGCGACTTCGAAGCAATCACCCTGAGAGTCGTCAGTATTTCTAATGTACTAAGTGAATAGCTACTCACGAAATCAATGTGCACGACCTTGCCCGTGATCTGATCCAGCATCAAATTGGAAGGATGCCTGTCACCCAGGCCCAAGATGTAGCCAACCATCGAGTTGACACCCAAACTCCTCGTGTACGTCGTTCGCCTCTCGAGCCACGCTTCCGAATTCCGTGATCGCAACCACAAGATGCGATAGAGATCTTGCCCCGTCGTGTTGTCTAGCGCATACTGGAACACTTCGACCTTGTGCATCAGCGGCAAGCTGTCGTAGTTGTCATCTGCCATCTACACATGTCAGCACCAGCCGCTCAGCACGCAATGACGTACCTGGTTCATCAAGCGGTACTCGATATCCACCAGAATCTTGCGGCTTTCGCGATAGTTCTTGATAAGGACATGCAAGGTGTCACTGTGAGGTACCCAGCCAAGCAAACCAGATATGGGCGAAAGAGGGACAACCGAGTAGCGCTGGATGCTGAGATGCCTCTTGGAGCTCTCCTGGTCAGCCGTGAGCAAAGTGTTGACCAAGCCAAAGAGCTGCATGACTCTTTCGTCTTGACGCAGATCCTCGTGACCTGAATGTTAGCGGCGGAGCAAGCATCCGACTCACCTTTGAGCAAGTACATGTATTCCTTGCCGTCAACACCCTTCATGCTGCACCGTCTCGGCCGTTGTTTGGAGCTGATGACATGGAACGTGGGCAGCACATGCTGGATGCGCACGATAGGTTTGCCACTCTGGTAGGTTCCTGAAAAGTAAGCTCCTTGGGAAATCTTTGCGTGCTACTCACCTGGCATAGCCAGTTCCAGGTTGTTGGCACTGGCGAGCTTCGGCGACACGTATTGCAAATCGATCTCGTTCAGCAGCTTGAGCTGCTTTGCCAGCCGTTGGAAGATCTGTACAGTCAATATGAGCCTGCTTGAGGTCCCATCAGGCCACTCACAGCATAGTAAATGTCCCAAGCTTGGTTGAGCTCCCCAACATCGCCGTGTACCTTGTACCGTCTGCAGTGATCGCGCGCGGCTCGCAAGTCGTGGCCGAACGATTGCACAAATGATGTCTCGCGAAGAGTCTCTGGACCCTTCTCGACCATGTCATGCAAGGGTTCCAAAACCGAGAACATGCCATCGGGGTTGTGGTCGGCAAAGTAAAACTTTGATGCCTCTTCCAATCCCTCGTGCCATTGCTCGTGCCAGAGAATGGCAGCACGAATGAGCTCCGTACTGACAAGGGCAGCCTGAATTGTCAGGAAGAACGTGTAAAGAGCAGCACTCACTTGATCGACAATCAGAGCACTGTGGTCGCGCATCTTGAGCATGACACTCAACGCGACATCTCTGCGGCTAGCGACTTGCGATTTTGAAGCGACTGTCAACGGGTAGATCAAAGCCTGAGGATGCGCTTTGCCAATGTCCGTTAACAGCTGCTTGATGAGTTGCTGGATGGCAGCACGCGGTGTCTGCACGCGGGCAATGATCTAGCTTGTCAGCGAGATGCAAAGCTTTTGCTGGACCCACCTGAGGAATTACCTCGAGCCACACATCGATGTTGACACTGCGCAATCCGAGGGCAACAGCAGACGCCACGCCTTGCTGGTAGCCATACGTGAACCACAGAGTCAGGAGACGCAACGTATCCTGCAGAGCATTGCCCGGTGACAGAGCAATCGAGCGAAGGAAACCTGAGGTCAATCCTCGATGCGATGCCAAAAGAATGAAAACTCACTCTCGACTGCAGGGATGATGTAGGTAGGGAAGTGCTCGGCGGCGAGGCCTTCGCTGGAGACCTCGAGGTCGGTGATGACATCGTAGTTGGCCAAAGCCCATGCGTGCCATGCTTGATACCAGACAGGATCCAACTCGGTGGCCATAGAGTAATGCTCCAGCACTTCAGCAGCACCCTCATTCTGTGTCATTGTCAGCGCAGGAACACAACGTGCAAGTACTTACAGCAAGATGATGACCATGCAGTGCAGACTGCCATTGCCCAAGCTCAACATGACACCGCGCCAGTAGTTGGCGATCCGACTGCGCGTACCCTTCGCTGAAGCTCAGACGACCTTGCTGATCGCGATGGCTGAGGCCAATGTCGTTGCTGAGCTGCTGAGACAAGTGGTCCATGCATTCGACGGCCGCTTCTTTCTTCCCCTGAGCCCATAGCAGCTTGAAGTAGGCAAAGATGACTTGCGGCGGAGCCCTGTCGCCTCCCTGGAGAGTCAGCTTATAATACGAGCGAAGTAGGATTTACAGTCTGACCGGCTATGCTTGATGTGCCGATGAGCGACTCAAGAGTCTTCTCCGCCAGGGTCAGGCGGTCAGACGTCCGACAAAGATCCGCGAACTTGATCCATGTGTCGATGTCCTCAGTCGGCGTCAACACGAGCGAGCGAACTTGCAGAATGCGCTGCCAGACTTCAACGTCTCGCTGACAGCCCTCCAACCTGCAGAGTCAGATGGCTCCGATCAGAAGAAGAACTGACCTGTTCATCCAAGTCTTGCGCTGGGTCGCTTGCCGCACGGGCTGATCGACGTGGTTCTTGTACGTGATGATCTCCTCCAACTCAGAGAGCATCTGCACCCGAACGACGACGCTGATGATCAGCAACGGACCCAGCTATCCTTTCGCGCAGACTGACTCGTAAGCGCGACCATAACTTTCCCCAGTCAAAGAAGTGAGCTCGCCGTCGAGCTTTTCGCGAGCCTTGTTGATGTGTTTGATGGCAGTGGGGAATTGGTGCCGATGCACAGCAATGATGGCTTTGAAGAAGTTGCGGTCGGCAGAGTCGGTCTTCATGGCTGCGATATAGTCGTCCATAAGATCCCATTGGTACAGGGACCAAGACGCAGCAGCGGCGAGTGGCGCAATCATCTTGCGCTCGTCGGGTGGTGCATTCACCCAGCGGCCTTGAACAAAGTCCGACAGCTGCTCCCATTCTCCAAGCGCATGAAGACAGCGCAGCTTGCCAAACGCTAGAGCGGTCTCATCAAAGGGCCCATCTGGGTCCAGAGCGCGATCATTCCAGACCTGGAGGGCGTCCTCCCATCGACCCAGCTCTTCGTACCAAAAGACATCATTGGACATGCCGAGGCTGTTCTGAGCGTACTCGAGAGTGCCCCAAGCGGCATCGCCTTGCTGTAGCTTTTGGTTGACACTGATCAAATCCTCGACGACAGAAGATGATGGGTCACTGAAAAACTCCATTTCTTTGTAGTGTAGCGATTTGGCGTACGCGTGGAAAGTAGCAGCCTAAGATGTTTAGCGCGGTAACTCGAAGCCGAAGACTTACGTATGTGCCGAGGAGGCGCGGTTCAATAGACAAGGCCTTCTCGTCGTGCTCCATGAATTCCGCCAGGTTGAGCAGCATGTTAACGACGTCGGCTGGGACGCCCGGGCTGGTAATCGCGTTCTCCAACTGATGCACAAGATCCTCCTGTCACCGTTAGCGTTGTCTATAGGGTTCGAGAGCGTACCTGATAGGTGTCGTACAGCTCACCCCAGCACGAGACGAACGCAACATTGAAGAGTTCCCTCGCAAATGGATAGTACACCTCTGCCAGTCCCCGAGATGCACGGATTGCTTGCGATGGCGACTCGCGCATGAACTCGGTACCGAGCTTGCGAATCCAGTCAAGCCACTCGGCCTTGGTAGTGACATGGGAGCAGTCCCAAGCCAGTTTAAGTTGCTGTTGATTCACCGGCAGCTTGTTTTGCTCTGCCGAAACGGCTTCTGTCTGCTGATCGTATGCGAAGCTGATCTGTAAGCCTTCGCTTACTGTCACTGTCAGATTAACTCACCGCTCTACTGGCCCAAGATCTGGAGGCAGACGTTCACGATTCAACAGCTTGGTGACGAGCTGCTCGTAGCGAGTGTGTGAGATCTTGTTCTCAATGAGACACTGACAAGTCAGCTCAAGGCTTTGCAATACCAGCAAAGACTTGCCTTGTTGATCATCGGGATAAAGATGGCAAAGTCGGTGCCAAACTGCAAGACCAATACACAAAGTGTCTCCATCGCCACAGTCCGGATCTCATCGTCACCAGACGCCAAAGTCCTTGCCAATGGGTGGATGATCTGAGACGCGTGGTCACAAAAGTTGACCTTGCGACAAAGCTGCGCGATAGTCTTGAGCGCCGTCGTTCGAAGTTCTTGTGGAGCGTCAGGCGTCTCAAAGCTGCGCACAATGACCGGCAAGACGAGATGAAGGTAGTCTTCGATACTCGAGCCAAAGGTGTAGAAGGCCTTCAGAAGGTGCAAGAGGGTGTTAAGGCGCTTGTCGGAGAGGTGCTTGGCAGACAAGTCACTGTCGAAAGAGCGCAGAGTCTCCTGCAGCAAGCGAGGCAAGTACGCCTTGAACTCGCCTTCCACAGCGCGAGCGACAGCCTCGACGAGGGAGATGATCGACAGCTGCAGACTGGAGTTTGGGTTCCAGAACTCGTGTACCAATGCAAAGACGTCGCCGAGATAGTTGCGGATATGCTGCTTGACAATGTTGATGAGGTTGGCGAGCTGCTTAAGGAAGACCTCTTGCGAGTCACGAGGAGCAAGACGGATGACACCGAGGAAAGCTGGGAGGATCTGTCGTCAGCACCCGTATGGGAACGCAGACTCACCTGCGGCAAGAATGACACACAGCGCAAACGCTGAGTCCTAAAGATCAACATCACCGACTCGACAGCCGCATAGTGATGACTAGTAAGCGAAGTATCTTGCAGGACGCTGACGAGCGAGTTGACGACAACAGTCTGGTAGTACTCGTCGTTCGAAGGAGTGTTGATGTTCATCAAAAGCGTAATATCCGTCACTCTCGGCCCCGAAGTCTCCGCGTTCGGATCATCCACACCACCTTGAAGAAGCTTATGCTTGAACGGATCAAGCGCACCCAGCATGCCCATCGTCCTGATCGTCTCAAGCCTGATATGAGGCGTGACCTCGGTACGCAGCAAGCGGAACAAGGCGCCAAGAAGCTGAGGATGATCGATAAAAGGTGTGATGACGGCGCTAGTGTTGGAAACGACTTGACCAAGCGTCTTGAGCGCCGCGTCGCGCTTCTGCGTCGAGCCTTGATCAGAAAGCATCTCAATCACGAGATCGAGAATCTTTTCAACTTCAGGCGTGATCTCCTCGCCCGCAACACGAGCGAGCTCTCCCAAGCTGATCAAGCACTGCGCAACGACAGTCGGTGGTGTATCTGGCGCACTGGCCGTCCGCATGAGGACAGAGAGGATAGTCGAAGCATAAGACTTGATGAGGCTAGATGAAGCGCCAATTAACAAGCACAAAAGCTTGGCACTGTCTTCTTTCTGCTTGCTGGTCACATTAGCATCTTCCAGGCCGAGCAAAAACTCACTTGGCAGTCGAGTACTCGAGCTCAGTAATCAACTTGATCAAGCTCTTCCTCAAGGAAGGCATCACATAAGCCGGATTGTGCACCGCCAGCCGACCAATGATCATGATAGCCAGCTCCCTGTTCTGGAAAACCTCGTCGTTGAGCGCTACGAACAGGGATCGAATCGAATCGGCTTGCGCAAGATGCCGGTCAAATTTCTCGTCAAGCTTTTCGAGCACTGTGCGGCGGATCAAAGGGCCTTTCTGTCAGCTCATCCCCTTTGGAAGAGAAGACTCACTTGGATCCGTAATGCCAACAGTGAGTAGCTTGTCAAGTACATCATTGACAATCTCAATCGAATGACTACTCGTTTGATGACAGATTGGATCATTCACAAAGAGCTGACAAGAAGCAAACACCGCTTCCTGCCTGACAGCAGGACTATCATGTTCAAGATACGGCAAAGCGCAATCCCTCACAAATTCATTCAGCGTATGCCCTGTCCATCATCAGTCCCCACCCTTCCCCTCCGTGTCCAGAACGCACCACTGAAATCAAACGTCCCCAGAATCTTGAGCGCAAGCGCAATAGTCTCAGGCTGCGCCGAATGCAACATGTTCATATCCCTCGAAATCATCAAATCACCTCTCGGCGCAGGCGCCCCAAGCGGCTTGAACGGTCTTCCCGAAAGGATCAACGCCACAGCATCCAACAAGCGTTCTTGGATTGTGCGAAGGAGGGGCGGGATCTGGACTGATATTTGAAGGAGGGCTTGTCGGAGAGCTTCGGAGAGACCGCATGGGAACATGAGGTCTAGGAGGTCGTGCATGTAGCGCGTGAGATTTGGACCGACGGCTGTAGCTAGCATTGCCACGCATTGAAAGATTGGTGATTCCGGTGGAGCGTTCTTCTTCCTTCGTTTCATCAGCTCTGTCATTATCAGATCAATACTTACCCTCGCATGCGCAAATGCTCCTTGACAATCTTGATGATATCCTCGATGAAAGGCTTCATCTCACTCTGCAAGTGCACCGCCAAATGCCCAATCGCGATATATGCTGTCCCATCAGCCTCATCCCCCAGCCAGACAAACGAACCAAAATCTCTGTCCGTCGGCTTCTGCAGCGATTGCAGCAGATATGCCATGCCGCGATGCATGTAATGCGTCACGAAAGCTTGAGAATCGTAGGTCGCCATACTCGGAATCAGAGTGATGACATGCTTGCGTACGCCGACGTCCTTGTTGTCTTTGTATTTCAAGACTAGCTCGCACGTCGTCTGATAAAACTCGATCATGAACTACGCGTCAGCCAGTTCCCCACCAACACCGTAACATACCATCTGCGAGCCAGCAAGCAGACTAGCTATAGCCAACAAACTCCCCAAAATCGAATCCACACTGCCTCCCTTCTGCAATCCACTTCTAGCCTCTTCGAAAATCCTTCGATAAGTCTCCGTTGGGTTCTTCTCCCTCACGCGAACAATATCCAAACACGAGACAAGCAGCATACTTGCTCTTTCCCTCACCATGACGCGTGGATCACGGAGAGGGGTCCAGATTTTGTCGAGGGTTTTGGAGACGAATTGGTAGAATTGGGCGGGGGCGTTGGTGGCGAATTGGTGGAGGATGAGAACTGCGCTGAAGCGGCCTACTTCTTGACGTGCGTCTAATTATTAGTGTGGTGAACGGGGAGGAAGGACGCACCGTCCATTTGTTGGACTTGTTGGCCTGCTTCTTTGTTGAAGAATGCATCGCCTAGCGTGGAGCCTGCGAGCTTGATCATGTTGCCTGCGAGTATGAGGACAGCTCAATTATGACTCTGAACACTCACCTAGACAGTGAGCAGCATAGATCATGACGGTCGAGTCGGAGCAATTCAATAACGGTCTCAAGTCTACCATCAGCCAGCACGCCTTCGCAGCCACGCACATTCATACAGGCGAGCGTTCCTCTGCGCCGCAACATTCGCAATCTCCTCCATCGAGGCCTCTGATAATGCCTCTACACGCGCCATCAGTTGATGCCATTTTCTCGTCCCACGGAACACGCACCAATAGCCTGAATCGCTCCCATGCGCTCATAAAAGTTGTTACTCCTTGTCAGATCAAATGTCCTGATAAACACTTCTGCCCAGACGACTTTGGCCGTGTCTTCGCCTGCGGCTGATTCGTGCATGTGGGAGATGACCTGTTTGTTAGAGTGCTGGGTTGTATCACGGACTCCAAACTTACATGATCGCGTAGATCCGCCGCAGCCGTCTGTCTACCCTGTTCCGTCCTGATGATCAGTACACTGCCGCTACTGTAATAGCTCGTATACTCACTTGCCGACGATACGGGTAAAGATGTTGGCGAGAACATCAGACTGGCTTGAAGTCATTTTGGCTCAACAGAGCCCTTGGCTGGACGACCTGTGTGACTTCTATCTGCCAATCTACCCCCGGTGAGTGCTAATGGGGTCACTACCCTCGGTGTGTTGGCGCTGATATAGATAATTGTGCTTCAAGTGGTTGATGTACAGGCGCTAGCGAACTCCCCTCACTTTATAGCGTACACTATAAATCCACCGCGAACTTCCGCTACCAGCAGTGCGTAGCAGCCGTCGTGTGAGAGTGTATACCCTACTCACCACCGTCGAGCAGCTATGGAAAACCCTTGGGCCGAGGAGGATACAGATCAATGGGAAGAGGAAGAGCAAGAGACTCTAGAGGTGCAACAAGAGCCAATAGAGATACCAGTAGAGATGCCAGAACCCATCCCGACACTCCTAACGCAGCAAGAGCAAGACGAATACGATGAAGATCAAGGTCAGTCCCGCACCTTCCTCAATCAAAAGCTGACTTCTAGATGTCTGTCGAGTATGCAGGACAGAAGCAGAACCTGAAAACCCGCTCATGTATCCTTGTAAATGTTCAGGAACGATCAGATATGTTCATCCGGAATGGTGAGTTCTTTCAAACCGTCAAAGTCAAAGGATGCATGACTGATCAGTATAAGCCTCAAGAGCTGGTTGGCGCAAAGCCGCAAGACACACTGCGAACTCTGTGGACACAAGTATGCATTCACGACCGGTCAGTCTCCTCTCTTCCTCCTTCGACCCCGATGCTGACCCAAACAGTGTATTCAAAAGAGATGCCTCGACGTTTGCCACTCCACGTCCTCATCTACGGCTCCTTCACCCGCTCATTGCATTTCTTCAAAATCTTCTTGAGGATCCTACTCGTCCTTGCCTTGTGGCTAGTCTTTGTTCCCAAGATGACGCTCACGAGTCTAAAATTCCAACTTGCAAGAGGTGATGCCCTGTAAGTCTTTCAAGGTCTGCGAACGCTAGCTGACAAACAGTTCCACGGCGCTGACTGCGGTTACATACGTCACCAATGCGACGTTGATGAACGACAACTCGACATCAGCTCTCAACGCCACCCTATCCCTCAATAGCACAAGCTCAAACACCACCTCGCTTCCCACCACCGAATCCCCAAAAGCAAGCATCTGGCTCATCCCATACTACATCTTCCGCATCCTGTACATCATCCTAACCTCCCCACCCACCGCAAACCCCCACCTAAAACCCTTCCTCCTCACCTCTCTGCCAAACTACGTCCTCACATCGCTCCTCCGGGCTCAACTCCTCTGCATCTCACTCATCTCCCTCTTTCTCGGATTCTTCCTCCTCCGCGAATGGATTTTACATCATCAAGAAGAAGCTGCCCTTGCGAGGGCGATGGCGCCACCGGATCCTGATCCGGTGTTGGAGGAATGGGAATTTGAATTTGGCCAGGCGAGGAAGAGGGATTTGGGTGCGGAGAGGCAACGGGCGTTGAAAGAGGGATTGGACTTGTTGAAGAGGGGAGGGACATTGCCTGAGGGTTGGGGAGAGGATTTGAGGTTGGCTTTTGAGGCGACACCGCAGAGGATTGCACCGCTGCCTCAAAGGCCTGCTCAGGCTCCGAGACCTCAGGGAGCTGCTCATCCTCAGAGGGCGGCTCGACCTCGGGCAGCACCTCGACCCCATGAAGCTGCTCAACTTCAGGGAGCTGTCCAAAGTCAAGGAGCTGTCCAACCTCAAGGAGCTGTACAACCTCAAGGAGCTTCTCAATTTCCAGGAGCTCTCCAATCTCAGCTAGCTCAACCGCGGAGACTTCAACTCCAGCCCAAAAGAACAGTTTTTGGTAATATTGAAAGAGCAGAGGATAAAAGCACAGCGGAGTGGGATGAACTTGGGCGGACCCATCATCGAGATGCGCGAAATAGGTGGGAAGAGCTTAAACAGAACTACGAGCAGAGTCGGGTCGGAGAGGATGATGGAGAAGACGGATGGGAGACGGATGGCGATGACGATGGCGAGTCTTCTCAACCTGCGAAGACATTTGATTTCTCGATTCGCCCGCTGGGAGAGGCTGGGCCTAGTTCGAACACGACATCTTTTCCTCCACTCTTTACCAATCCTGGCCTATTCAACGTCCCTCCACCACCACAAGCGTCCTCGTCAAGCTCGAGTGCTTGGCCAGCAGTAGCGGTGCCCTCGCCTTCACTACCACAAGCGTCCTCGTCGTCAAGTTCGACAGCACAGCCAGCAGCAGCGGCGCCCTCGATTCAAGGACGACCAGCACTTGTCTGGGGCGCGACTGTGCCGGGCCCTTCGCAGAAGCGCGAGTCGACAGAGATGGACTTAACCAATGTTGCAGAGTCGCAGTCGCAGACGAAAAAGAGGCATACGCATAGGGCGCCATACCCCGGGTCCCAAGGTCTTTGGGCTTCCTCGGAGAGGCGGAGAGATGAGATTGCGAGCGAGGAACTGAAGGAGCAGTTGTCGCGTGAGGGTCGTGCTGGACCGGGATATCCTGCGGGGTTCATCACTGAGCTTGATGAGGTCGTCAAGGAGACGACGGATTTAAAGGCTTGGTCTCCTAGGCCGGCGATGGGCTTTGGTGTCAGCTTGAGCTCGCCTGTTGGGTCGGGCGGTCAGGCGGGAGTGGAGCTTGCAAAGAGGACGACGGGCCCTCAGGCTTCGTCTTCCAGGCCGGCGGCTGGGTTCGGTGTTGGTGTTGGATTTGGGCTGAACCCTCCTGCGCGATTGATTGGCGACACCAGCAAGGCGGGAGTCGCGCTTGCGAAGGAAACCTCGGATCCGTCTCCTGGGCCGGCGGTTGGCTTTGGTATCGGTTACGGTTTTGGGCTGAACCCTCCTGCGCGAGCGAACGGTGACGCCCGGAAGGTGGGTGCGGAGCCTGCGAAATGGCCTGCGGGTCCACAGGCTTGGCTTGAATTTCCGGCATCTTCGGCGCCGATGCAACAATCTGGTAGTCCCCGGCCGCAGGAAACGCAGTCGCAACAGGGTGGAAGGGCTCAGAAAGGACCAGCCTTCACGCAGGGTGACGGTGCCTTTAACTTTCGTCTTCCCACTGCGCAACGTCCCGAGTCTGTTGCTGCTGCATCCAGTGCTGCCACAACCAATGCTGCCGCATCTAGCGCTGCTGCATCCAGTGCGGCTGAGAATCGTGACGGCCAGCGAGGTCAAAATCCCGAGAACCCCGTAGCAGTAGTCGCCCCAGTCGCGGCTAACGCTGAGCCCGAACACGGGCCGGGAGCGTCAGACGCAGTAGTCGAGCATGACAATGTTTGGGAGGATGTTGATGAGGAAGTGCTGAGCGAGGATGATTCGGAAGGCGGTGATGGCTCGACAAATGACGAGAATGAAGCAAGGGGGCGTGAAGAGCACGAAGAGGAGGCGCAGGACATGCTGGGAGATATCGAGATTGTCGAAATGGAAGACGGTGAGGAGGAACTGCCGGAAAATGGCGATTTAGCCATGTGGGACCCGGAGGAATGGGATGGTGTTTTGGACAGTGAGTCCTTGTGTGCGTCTGGCAAAACCTAACCTGGCAGTGATCGGTCTGAGAGGCCCGCTCATACATCTCTTGGTCAACGTGAGTTCATATGTAAACAACGGCTGATGCTAGATCCTCATCGCACTTGTGGTACTGCAGACGGCAGTCTTTGTCTTCCTCGCGACACCCGCGGTCATTGGCAAAATGGCGCTTCTCTTCAACGCAACAGCTATCCAGCGTATCTTCTTGTCGCCCATTCGCTTTGTACGCTTCCTCACCGACCCTATTGTCGATTTCTTTGTCGATCTCCTGAAGGAGGCAATCTACAAACCAGCCGTACGATCAGCAGAGGGGTCTATCAAGGTCATGAGTGCTCGTTTCCCTGCGACAATGACGATCCTTACAAACCCCATTCCAAGCAAACTTCGGCTGCTTTTGGCAAATAAGACCGCCTCATTTTCTGCTGCGCTTCGATCCAGGCAGACAAAGATTAGCTTCGCGGCCATCTCACACGTCAAGCAATCGAATCCGTCTGCATTGGGGCGACTTGTCAAGTCGCTGTACGTTCTCGGCGAGGACAGTTTTGCGATCTTAGGTCGAGCCTCAATCAACGGATGGGAGAAGCACAGGGCTTTGGCCGTCAAGCTCGCCTCCGGCATTGACATGCGAAGTCGGTCTCTGGTGATTGCGCTGGGCTACATCCACTTCACCGTCCTCGTTTCCATCTTTGGCCTTTTTGGTGAAGACGTCTTTGGGTCGTATGCAACGTCAGCGGTCGGCTTCGTACGGCAGCAAGCTGTTCTCTTGAAGGTGGGTCATCGGTGTAGCTGCTTCACTGACTTTCAGCTGCTCATCTTCATGCTCATTGAGCTCATCGGCTTCCCTTTCGGCGCAGGTATCGCACTTCAAGCGTGCCTTTTGCCGCTCTATCCAGAAGCGTCAGTCGCGAGCCGCATGCAAGAGTTTGCAGCCTCTCCATTCTTGAGCACCTTCATCGCTTGGCTCTTTGGGACTCTGTGAGTCCTCCTCTTTCGCAATTGCTGACTGCCAAAGGTTCATGTTTGCTTTTGCGAGCTTGCTAGCGAAGTTCCGTGAAGTTTGCCGAAAGGGCACAATGTTCTTCGTGAGGTGAGTCGGCGGCCTGGTATCGTATCGAGCTGACACTGTCAGAAATCCTTCAGACCACAACTACTCCCCAGTCAAGGACATTGTTGAGCGAACGACATTTTCTCAACTTCGGAAGGTCAGTTGCTTTTTCTGATCCTCAAGTCGTCACTCACTAGTGTAGCTGGCCTTCAGCGCGTGGATGTACGCCATCGTCATCTCTGCTCTCGTCGGTGCCGTCCCTTATATGCTGCGAGCGGCCAACAGCGTGGTCCCCTTGCGCGTCAAAAACGTGTCAGTGCAGACAACTCGAGCGACGTGTTACTGACACGCTGCAGCGATCCCATCTCCACCGTGCCGTTTGACATGATCTTCATTCACGTCTTCCTTCCAGTCTCGATTCAGCGACTTGATCCGGAAATCATCTCCAAGAGGCTCCTTAGGGTCTGGTGGCGGAAGGTCTCGCAGGCGCTTCGTCTCTCTTCATTCATGTACCACACGCGGGTGCCATCAGAAGAAGAGCCGAGGGACACTCTGTTTGAGCGACGCGTCCTGCCCGTGGTAGAAGTCGCGATGGCCCTCGTATACGGCAGAGCTGCCTCAAACGAGTCGATGACTAGAGTCCCAGCTCAGGACAAGGTCGCTTTGCTTCCCGCAGCAAAGAGCAAAGGAAGCATGTTCGTGCAAGTGGACGAGCACGGCGCACCCCTCACAGACGAAGGCAAGATGAAGGTCCTCTTACAGAATCAAGCCGCCATCCGCGCCAAGCGGGATCCGGTCAAGGACTACACGCTCGTTTGGCTACCTAGCTATTTTCAAGCGCGGATCAACCTGTTCCTCGTAGCTGCACTAGCCACCGGCGCAAGTCTTTTGGCGATCTGCGCCTTTGTGCCGCTTCTAGCAGGTCGTTCACTACTCGAGAAGGTCCTCGACCGCGATCCATCACAGATTCACGATGCCTACAGCTATGTGCGTTTCCACGGTCAAGCGATGAGCTGACAACTAGGTGACGGGCTTCTACTTCCTCTGGGCGGCATACTCGACGGCCCGATGGGCGCAGAGGACAATTTCCAACATGGGCCGCGCATCTCGCTTGCGTCACTCAGTGCGTTCTGCGCTTGTCAAACGTCGCATAATGTACTGGATGCGTGTCGCCTATCGCATCTTTGCCCTTCACTGCATTTGGCCAATCTTGTGCGGCTTGGTTTTGGAGATCTATGTCATCCTTCCGCTACAATACGGCCGGAGACATGATGTAGTACCTGTCATTCATGTGTGGGAGGCTTGGTGAGTGTCGCATCGCATTCCGGACTAACAAGCAGGGCAATTGGATCGGCGTTCAGCTCCATTGTCATCGACATCACCGACTTTGCACGCCAACCTCTAACGGGTCACATCCGCGCAATGCGCGCGCTGTTGGTTGACCCTTTCGCAGACAGCGTTCAAGATCTCACAGCCACCCTCCGCCCGCTCATCACCGGCGCTATCTGCATGATCGCCGCGCCGGGTGTTTTTGTTCACCTGATCGTTCAGGTCAACCCCAAGTGGAAGCAGGATGAAGGTCGCAACGTGATTATTTGTGAGTCTGAGCGTCGCTGTCATGCGAGACTGACAACCAGTCCGCGCAGCTTATGCTAGTGTGGTTGCGATCTTCCTGAGCAGGCGTTCAGTACGTCCAGGTAGCAAGTTTGCTGCACACTGGGTACAGGCCTTGAGAGATCAGCATTATGGCGTTGAGACGCGTCTGGAGAATTATGAGAAGAAGGAGGAGGAGGGAGAGCAAGTCATAGCCGACGCGTTGACCTCGGTGTTCGCGGCGGCCGTGGGGCACGCTGCTTAAGGGCTTGCCAATGAAGAGAGGGAGCTTGACGCGGAGAACAGAGATTGTGTAGAAGTCACGCCAGCATTGCATCGCCACGAGGCGCTTTTGTAGCCATATGTCACGACATTGCATCCGCCGACGTTTCTCATTAATGCATGCTACGCTCACGACACTGTCAAGCTCAGCTTGATACCCATACAAGCCATCTCCGCGCAAAGATAACGGAACACGTCTGCAAAATCAGCAAGAAATTCTCGCAATGTTTGACTCACAAGGCACAGCAATCACGTCCATCTCTCCCTTCTTCCCTGCCTTCTTCTGCAGCGTCACAGCTCCTGGCACATTGACATTAACAGCATCACCGTGCGCTGCCCCGACAGAGCCATCACAGATGCGGCAGTATTCAGCTGCAGCGGTCCTGTTGTCCTTGTCTTCGTAACCAAGGGAGATGAGCGAACCACAAGTGCGGCAGACCCAGGCGGTCGAGTAGTCGGAGCAGTTCATCAACCGATCTTGAAGCAGGAAGGATGTGCCGTGCGCCAGCAAAGCATCACGCTCCATCTCACCGAAACGGATACCACCAGCACGTTTACGACCCTGTTTGTTCAGTGATGATACCGATGTCAATTGAGACTCACCTTGACGGGTTGCCGTGTCAGAGGGTCAACTGGACCAGTCGTTCGCACTTGGAACTTGTCGTTGACCATGTGACGAAGACGTTGGTAGTACACAACGCCGATGTAGATGTCGGCGGCAAACTCTTCGCCAGTGACACCAGAGTACATGGGCTCGTTGCCATAGTAGTTGTAGCCCGAAGCACGAAGCTGCTCGCCAAAGTACTCGACAGGTCGATCACTGTCTGAGAACTTGAACGGCGTAGCGTCTTGAGCAATGCCGTGCATGGCGCCTGCCTTGCCAGCCAGACTCTCGACGAACATGCCGATCGTCATACGACTGGGGAAAGCGTGAGGGTTAATGATGACATCGGGCTGCATGCCCGACTCGCTGAAAGGCATGTCGATAGCTGGGAACTTTTGCGAACAGACACCCTTTTGGCCGTGTCTTGATGAAAACTTGTCACCGATGACGGGTGAACGGGGAATGCGGAGCTTGATGTGGATTTTTTGAGCCTCAGCCTCGCCCATCTCGCTGCCTATCAGGTCAGCACAAGTCTCATAAGCAGCGACGTACCTAGCACGCGGACTTCATCAATGTAGGCCTTTTCATCACCCTTGTACTTGTGCCATTGCGTCCGGCCCGTCAAATCGTCCACATAGGCACACAAAGGATCACCCGGGCGAACGATAGCACCAATTCGAGGGAACCCATCAGGATCCACAATCTCGCGCTTGGGATCATCCTCCTTGATGTCTCGCCCAATCTTGTAGTGCAACGTAGGCGAGCCTGACTTGGCAGCACCACGAGCATCCTTGAGATCAAAGATGTCCGACTTGTAGACGGTACCGTAGCCAAAGCCTCGCTCGTGAGCCGACTTGTTCAAGATCATGGCGTCTTCCATATCGTAACCGGTGTAAGAGATGACGGCGACGACGGCATTCATGCCGTTGGGGAAGGAATCAAAGCCGTACTTGTTGTGAAGCTCGGGGCGCACGATGGGCGTTTGACCGGATTGCAAGCGGTACTGACATTAGCTCAACCCAAAAAGACGACTTACCATCTTGTTGTCCGTACGGTGGTTGAGAGCAGTCGATGGAGTACCCATAGACTGCTTGCCCATCTGGCACTGGTACATGTTACGCGGCGACTGATTGAAGTCGGAGAAAGGCGTCAAGTTGGCAATGACAGACAGTACACTAGTCGGATCAAGTTCGACATGAGTCGAAACACCCTTCTCGATCTCTTGCGGCGTGCACGCAATGTCCATGTAGACCTGCTCAAAGGTACCAAGATGGTCCTCCTTGCCGTTCTCCAAGAACGTGACAGGACGCATCATGCGAGCACGCGAGGCAAAGAGGTAGAGACCAGGGTATTGACCACCCTTGGTGACGGGCACGTAGCCGATTTCGAGGTTCATCGGGACTTTTGAGCTGCCTTCGGTTTTGAGGCGACGGAGGAGGTTGGCGAGCTGCTTGGTCTTGGCAGGCGTTGCCCAGCCAATGACGCGACCGTCGAGCTGGACAACGACAGACTTGCGACCATCGACAGCAGAAGCGAAAACCTGGGTCATGCCATGAGCAGACAACAGTTGAGGAATGTGCGAGACATCAAGTGTTTCGGTGACGATCTTGCAAGTGTGCGACAAGTGGTTAAGCAAACCACAAGGCGAACCATCAGGCGTGTGAACAGGGCAAAGGAAACCTATTCATCAGCCACTCTCCCCTCACGCCACGCTAAGACACTCACCCCATGATTCAGGCAAGAGCTTTCGAACTGTCGTAGTCTTGAGTTCGGCAAAGAAAGCCCCACGATGGATACAGCGGAAATGAGCGAGATAACGGTAAAAGTTGAGCTTTTCAGCTACAATCGTATAGCCCGAAGTCTGCTGCAGATCCAGACCAGTCGGCGAGACGAGATTGCCTGTAGCGAGGAAGAAGGCGAGTTTAGCACCGACATCGAAATTGGCTTTGGCGATGGTCATCAAGAAGTATTTCGCTGTTCGTCAGCCCTCACGCCAGCACCACAACTCACGATCAAAGAAATCTTTAGCCTTGCCAAGACGGATATCAGTCGTGATAAGCTGCCTGATCTGCCCCAAACAATCCTCCAGACGCTCCTTGATAATCATGCCATATAGGAAACCAGGAAGCAAGACTTCTTGATGCTGCGGTGAATCTGGGTTATCGGCGCACGACGCCCCCGAGACGAGCGAGTAAAGTTTACGAAGCATGAACAGCAACATTCTAAACTTTTCTCTTGCGCTCGGGAGGTGAACGAGGACGACTTTCTTCAAGAGAAAGCTACCGACTTGAGAGTCGGACCAATCTTCCGGACAGCCCAAGACGATTCGGAATTTCTCGCCGAGGTAGGCAAGGCATTGAGCGCCCGTGTGCAGACCCCAAGTCTTTTGACCGCGGAGGAGGAGCTCGACACGGTCTGTGAGAAAGGTGTTTTCGTATTCGCCTTGAACGAGGCCTTCGAAAACCTCCTTGTCGGAGGCGTTGACGAGTGCTTTGAGGATGAGGACGAGTGGGATCATGTATTCGACTTTTCTCCAAGCGAATCGCAGCGTCGCACCACCGTTGGAAAGGTAATGCAACGTATTGGTGCAAGCCGACTGGTCAGGCCTCACACAGCGAATCTGACACCCATAAGGCGTATACGCGGGCCCTCTTTTCGCAAAACTCGGTCTCACGAGCGAAATGGCATGGTGCCGACGAGGTAGAATCAGATAACGAATAATCTTTTCGTTACCGTTGACGATGAAATAACCGCCGAATGAAGATGATTCTTCGTTGTGTTGGACGAGGGCAGAAGCGGGGAGTTTTTCAACGTTGCAACGGTTGGAGCGGACCATGACTGGCAACAAACCGCATTCGCGAACCATGTCTTGCTCTTCTTGTTCGCCGTGTGGGCCAGAGACTTTCCATTTGATGTGGACGTTGAGTCTTGAACGGTAGGTGGCGAGACGTTCACGAGCCTGAATGTCAGCGAGCTAGCTCGAGGCCCTTGTCACTGACCTCGGATGGGAAGATTCTAGGCTGCACAGCCCGACGCTCACGATCCTGCGTCTCAGGTTTCCCAAGCGAGAAAGAATCAATGCGATCTATCCATCAGCCCACTCGTCTTTTTCCACACCTCCAAAGCACGCACAAGTAATCTTGCTCCCAAAAGGAAATCCCTCCACCGCTTGTCCATCAAAAACGACCTTTTCTCCAATATCATCAATCCCTAATCCAATCAAGCCCTTGCCCATGCCCGTATCATCCTCCGTGAGAGCGTTGAAAGACTGAATATGTGGCGCGACGAGCTCGTCCAGCGCCGGATAGTCTGAACCATCTGTGGGTGGATGCCTGAATTGCCTCTCGCGTTTCAAAGTATGAAACGTTTGTGATGAGGGCCCTGCTCTTGGGTTCAATGGATCACTCATGTTGACCATAGTATCCCCCTACTTTTCCTATGTTTCTACACTTAAAAGTTGAGGGAAGTGTTCAAACTTTTGAAGCCGTTCATCCGGAGAAATCTCAACTTTCCCACGGTCATGCCAAATGTCAATGCAGGCATCTATGAAAGGCCCATGCTAGTACTGCGTAGGTGAGATCCCAAGACTTCGCAAGCGATCACAACTCGGGATTCTCTCCTTTTTGATCTCTCGAATCTTGTCCCAATTAGCTCCGATACCGAAAACACCGTGCTCATTGTCTAGTCGGCGTTGTTTGTTTTCGCTCTGATATTGACACTGCCTTGTCAGCGAGTTGCGCATTGGCGCATACGTGGTGCGTAGAGGAAGACAGCGAGCATCGCTACAGTCCCCGCGTCCAGCATGCTCCGCTCTCAGCTCACCTCATTCTGTAACCGCCTCACAAAAACCTGTTCAACACTATTCTCAAACTGTCTCAATTTCCCACTCTTCCTCACCTCCCTTCCCCTCCCTCTCTCTTCCTCCGGCACACTCTGCCAAATAGGATGCTGCTCCCATTTCCCCTGATCCACAAAGTAATCCACGTTGAACCTACTCGTCGTGCGTTGATGATCAAGGTGCGCAGAAGGGTTGACTTCAAATGAATACTGTGGATCTGGGGTCGAGCCGGAGCCAAAGATTGCGGGTAGAATGGAGGTGAGAGCGATTGCGAAGAGAATGAGGATGGGAAGAAGGGAGACGAGTGGATTTTGAGATTCTTCGGCTTGCCCTGGTCTTCGAGTAGCTTGTCTTCGTTGAGGACCACCGAAACTCGTTTGAAAGACTGTCGTCAGGTATCCCGCTTCACCCCGCTCAACTCACTAGGTCCACGCTGCTGTCCAAAAGCACCGTTCCCGAAACCACCCCCACCACCAAAGAACATATTAAAGAGATCTTCAGGAGAGACTTCTTGTTGGCCTCCAAAGCCTCCACCACCGAAACCGGGATGCATACCGCCACCGCCACGATGCATGCCACTCGACATGCCGGATCTGCTGGCTGGATCTGCTGTTGGATTGGCATCGAATGAGGCTCGTAGACTTGAATCGCTTAGGACTTGGAACGCCTTCGAGACCACTGCGTTTTGTTAGTTCATTGCTTTTCAGGTGAATTGCTTACTTTTGAAGGCTTCGTCTGCACCTGGAGCACCGCTGAGACGACGTTAGAGACACGTTGAACAAAACAAGCGACGAACTTCTTATCGGGATGTAGAGCAAGCGCAAGCTAGACGTCAGCATGCTCTAAATCATCTCAAGCAGACACACCTTGCGATAAGCCTTCTTTACCTCTGTCTCCGTACAGGTCTTCTCCACCGCCAAGATTTCATAATACTGCGTATGCCGACACCCCTTTACACGTTTCACAGTCGCCATCTGTGCCGGCGTATACTCTCTCTTCTCCTTCTCCTTCTCTTTGGCTGGATGTCTAGCATGAACACCATTTGCAGAGGGATGCGTCTCTGCACCACTAGCTCGCGCTTCGGATGTACCAGTGCTACTGCTTCCAGCACTACCAGGTCCAGCTTTGATATCTCGTTCCAAAGTCTTGATGAGCGCAGACGCTTCAGGAGACGCAGAGAGTGATTGAGATTTCTGTGCTAGACGGAGAGCTGATGGGAAATTTCCTTTGGCTCTGTGATTGAGTGCGATATTGAGAGCCCTCTTGGCTTCTTCCTTGTTGCCTTCCATTGGTGGTTCACAAATGTGAGATCTTGCTGGAGCCTCGAGGACAGTCTGCCTCCACGTTGAGGGACGCAAGAATGTTAAAGTTGGATGACTAACCTCACGGTGACGGTGTTATAAAGAGGTTAAGCAGTCGACTTTAGTCATCCTTGCTCCCCGTCCTCGTTCAGCCACTCGCCACCCTCTAGATCTACATCAACAAGCAAGAATGAAGACAATCTACTTATCCCTCCCAGCGCCACTCCACAAGCACACACACACATTCCACCTCGATCCATGCACAACCCTCTCCTCTATCCCACTCCCGTCGCCATTCACGCTCGAATCATCCTACCTGCGCACGCGTTCCTCATCAGCCCTAGCCCCACATACCCTCGTCGCAGACCTTCCAGGCGCAGACCAAGATGGTCCACTCGACCTCTTTCTTAACATCAGAGTTCTGGGAGGTAAAGGTGGTTTCGGGAGTCAACTTCGTGCGGCTGGTGGACGCATGTCGAGAGGTCAGGCTTCGAATAATGATTCATGTCGGGATCTGTCAGGGAGGAGGTTGAGTACTATCAAAGAGGCTAAAGCGTGAGTCTCATATTCTATCATATCAGAGCTTACGTGTCAAGATTGGCAGAAGCAATGGAAGCCAATGAGAAACTCCAAGTAGAGCACGCAGAGAAACAAAAAGCCAAACTCGAAGCGCTCGAACGGACCCTTGGCATTTCCTCCTCCTCTTCCGCATCAGGTACAGGCGAGAAGCGCGAGGCATCGCCAGATCTCATGGAAATCGCAAGTAAGCGACACAAGTTTCAAGATACCGCGTTTTTGGAAGAGAGTCGAGAATTGAAGGAAGGTGTGCGGAATGCTGTCTCTGCTGGTGAGTCTTCTTTCAGGCTGCTGCCTGACACGCAAGTGCTCGATGCTGATGCTGAAAGCGGTTCTGTTGAGGAAGAAGAAGAAGGCCAAGGCGGCCGCTGCCGGTACTGCAGCTAGCAGCACGAAAGTGGCGATACCAGCATCGGCGTCAAAGGACATGCCCCCTCCAGCTATGCCATCGACGAGCAAGTCGGGAACGACGACGACTCAGGTCAACGAAGAGCCCAGTAAAAAGGTTGCTATCGCTGCTTAGGGTGTACAAGGGTACGAAGACATGCATGTTGTATCGCACAAGAGACTATCTCACTGTGGGACCTACTGATAGAGTGTTGGCCGCGGGAACGTAGTACTCTTATTACTCTATCAGGTCTCGCATCAAGCCATTATCAGCCAATGCATAGTCTCGCAGCACTATGCACTGTCGCGGCGAGTACTGCATGCAGGGCAACACGCGACCGACTTTGATGACTTTTGATAAGCATTGGATTCATTTGATACAAGCGAGTAGGTGATACCAATCAAGACTCAAAACATCTAGACTAAGCATTTGATTTATTTGATAGGTGATGCAATTAAGGCTCAGAAGAACTGAATCGCGCAATGCAGAGCCTCGTCGACCTCCCCTACCTCCTTGTCTGTGTGAGCTGAAAATCTTTGCCACGTCATGTTTACGATTGTGCTATATGCTTATAAGAGCAAACAGATATCGAGTTCTCCGTGGCGCAATTGGTGGCGCGTCCGACTGTTAGTTTATCGCAAATCGGGAGGTCGACAGTTCGATCCTGTCCGGGGAAGTTTCTTTTTGACTTTCTGCGTTTGGACGTTTGCCACTCGATTAATTTCGGCGCTCGTTCGGAGTCGCCACTGCAAGGGCTTTTCGCATCTCGAAGTCGCCTCTACGAATGATCCTTTCATACGACCACGCGAAGAGGTACCGGCCACCGGTCTCCTTTGTCTCGCCAACACGAGGCCGGCATCTGCTGACAATGATTAGAAAAAGCTAGCATCTGCCGAAATGTGTCATTTCTCGACGACCACACCGGCAACCCAAAGCGTACCTTTAAGACCAGGAATAAAAACAATGATTCGGGCTGCTGACAGCTGTGGCAAGCGACGTGGCTCCTTGATTCCATCACGCATGACGCAATTGCAGGCTGAAGCTATAAAAGATCAACTGAGGCTTCTCTTCCAAACAATGTCCACGATTCCTAACATCACTTACACTTATTCTGCAGCTGGCGCCATCACGAGCACCACGCAGTCCGGACTGTCTCTTTGGGGCCCCCAAAGGACCGCCATAGAAGTTCAAGCACAGCAAGTTGCCAATCAAGCATGGACACAAGGTGCAGTCACGATCACCGTCTTCTGCGATCTGGGTTGCGACCCATTTGTCACGCAGGTCCGAGACTCAGATGAACGACCCATCTGATCTGTGGATAGACTTGACTCACTTAACATTGAACGTTAACGTCAGTGTTAGAACTTGGCAGTGAAGGACGCATTCGTCTCTTTCTGAAGGCTCATTGACTGCGCTACTGACACAATTTGCGTAGGCATGGGCCAGGTGTCGGGAGTTCCGCGCAATATGACAAATGACCAACTGCAGCGACTTTGCGCGGCGAGCGCAGACGTTAGTTTGAGTGGCAAAGCTCCAAACGCAAAAGTTCAAAAAGAAACTTCCCCGGACAGGATCGAACTGTCGACCTCCCGATTTGCGATAAACTAACAGTCGGACGCGCCACCAATTGCGCCACGGAGAACTCGATATCTGCCTCTGCTGCAATCAGATATTATCATTCGAATTGCAAAAATGCCGTAAAGTGGCATCAACTCCTGTTGAGGTAATGCTCACCAACGGTGTGCGCCTGTACGCATACAAGTCTCAACGAGGCGCGATCCCTCGGGTGAGACTACGGCTATCGCATTCTTAGGCACACATTTCCAGATCAGGTTCGCAGTTGCCCAAAATGACCCTTCTCGCCGCGTAGCGCTCGGACTTCTGCAAATGACGTCGACTTCTCTGCCGATCCGCGGATCGCGGTGCTCGGACCATTGAGTCGCGAGCTCTCGATCTCTTACAAGTCAACTTATACACGTTGCAAAAAATGGCAGGCTTCACTGACACTGCGCTCGCTCCATTCACTGCTCGCGGCTTCTACCTCTTGACATGGGGAACGTTGCTTGGCGGGACTGTCAACAACATTTCGCAGGGAGTCACGGCTTACAAGACGCTGCGTAAGTGGGATAGTGTAGATGCGAGGCTGCAAATCGATGGTCAATAGCCGTTCTTGGCTGGTGCAAATGCGTTGGCGCCTCTGTCCCATCATTGACTGACTCCTCAGCTCGTCAGCAATTTGGCCTCCTCCAATCCCGTCTTACCCCAGTCCACTTTACGACTTCAGCATCTCTATCCTCGATCTTGCTCGCAACTCACCTTTACTTCCACCCATCGCTCATCTCCTCCCCCCTTTCAAAGCCTCACTTGCACTCGACGTCTGAAGGTCGTCAGGCAATCTTGATCACCATCTCGGCTGTCGCTCACGCCCTTAACGCTTTCATTGTTGGTCCCAAGACGACAAAGGCGATGTTTGAGAGGCACAGACTTGAGCGTGTAGAGGGCAAGGACGCCACTGCTGGTGTTGTGAGTAGCCTGATGTGGTTCACGAGAAGTGTTGACATAGCAGGTGTCACCCCAGATGGAGACGCTTAACCAAAAGTTCACGACCCTGCACGGCATCTCATCGTCGCTTAACCTCCTCGCACTGGCCGCCACAGCCGGTCTCGGTCTCGCCATTGCCATGTAATTAAAGCAGTGCCGTCATGAATCACGATGCATCCATCGATGTCCAGCGTCTAAGGCACGGCGTCTATGTACAGTAGCGTTTTATTATACAAGGTCTCCCGGTGGAGGCGGCGGCATGTCACCTCCGAGTCTGTGGAAGAACTGCGAGCATCAGCGCCAAGCATCTATTGAGTGCAAACAACGCACCTCATCCCAGCTGTTCCAGTCCTGCACGAGCGTCGGTAGACCATCCAACCCCGTCTCAAAAGTCCCTGCAATCCCAGCATCCAACCCGTGCCCAAGCCCATCAGTCCCAGGCGTAGGCAACGCAATCGCAGGACTAAAAGCTGAATTCGAATGAATCTCAATCGGATTCACCACCTCTTCCGTCTCCACCGCATTCTCCTCCAACGTCGAGCGCGCATTGGACTCAGCAGCCATACACGACGTACCGTCCGCACGAAGATAGTTGCCTTTCGGTAGATCTTCAAGTCGACCTTTGTATTTATCGCTAACGACATAGAATCCGCCTGAAGGACGAGATCGATCTGGGACAAAAGTGACGCCTAGATCTGTTGGCGCGGAATTGATGGCGCCTCGCGCTGGGTTCAGACGTCTGCCCCGTGGTTCCGCCAAGACGGGCTGACGAGCTGTCGCCTCAAGCAGAGAAATAACTTCTGTCATCTGACAAGTCAGCTCTCGACCTTGCCTCCCCGATCTCTACTGACCTTGCGCCGAACGACCATGTGACCAGAAGGAACAGCAGTCTCCCATCTCCGAACACAGTTCTTGATCTTCTCGAGCGAATCGATAGAATCTTGATCGCGACGGCGGATCCAAGTATTGTACTGACAGGTCAGCGAACGCCATCATTCAAGTCACGACGTACGTGAACGAGAGCACAAGCAACAGCACAGTAGCTCGTGACAGACCAAATGTCCAGAATAGTATCGTTGCTGAGGTCAGCGGATGGCGAGCCAAACATGAACGTACTTGTTAAGCCAAGCGATAGCTTCGTTCGACGCAGTCAGAAACTTTTGCCAAGGCTCCATCTCAACTTGGAATGTCAGATGCGGTGGACACTTGACCGTCAGCGCCCCTCTGATCTCTCACAAGACTCACAGCGTACGCCATGCGCATAAATAGCCTAAAGAACAAAAACCCAATAGTCACGAATAAAAGCCTCAATAGACCTTTCCCGTCAGCCTCGCACTCCCGACCCACGTCTGGGACTCACCAGCTTCAGGCCGACTATCAATGCCGGTATACCTCAATTCCACAGGTAAACCATCCTGCCAACTTGAGATCTTTGCGCGAAGCTCATGCAATTGCTCATCCGTGACGTGCGTTAGGCCTGAAGGAGTGTAGAGTGTCTTGAGAATCTGGTTGAGAAGGTTTGATAGCTTGCACAATTCGCGCATGAAGAGGTACGGTGGGAAATTCTCTGATGGTGCGTAGATGTCGCGAGGTGCTGATAGTCAGTGAGATAGCAGTTATGAGACATACATGGCAAGTCGGTGTCGCAGTCGTCGAGGTTGATCAAGCATGGGACACCATGCAAAGTCGCATACCATCGATCCATGATAACACTGCCACATCAGCACCGCCCTACCCTCTTCTCCGAGACTCACCAGCCAGCCCAGATCCGTCGATCAGTCTCAAGGTTCGCCATGGCCTGCATATTCCTCTCTCCATCCTTCGTAGTCTTGACTTCCGGAAAGTCATTACTCCGATGCAAGCCGAGATGTTGAGCCTGTCACATCAGCATGGTCACAGTTCAATCGGCTTACCATCCGGATAGCAGCAGCCAAGCGCATCAAAGCCGTCATCCCAATCGTATCCGCCGCCGACCAACTCAGTTCCCCAACCAACGACAGCACAAGCAGCGTCTGAATATTCGTCCGCGAGGGCTCGACAGCAACAAGCAGCTTGACCATAGCAGCATTGATCATCTTTCTCAGTGCTCCGAAAGTCGATTCGGGGATATCGCGTCTGGCAGCCGCGACGCCACAAATGGCATACAAAAGCTGTGGAGGTGGAGAAGCGTTCGCGAGGAACTCTTTGCGCGTGACGAATGGGAAGAGCGGCGCGACGGACTCAAAATAGATGTTGACTAGATTCTGGAGGACTGAGAGGGAGAGCGACGCTGTCTCTTCGCCCTTTGTTTCGGTTGAGACGTTTTCGGGTTGCGGTCGAGATGTACCGGTGGGTGGAGGCGAGGCTCGATTGAGAACTGTTGGGGACGAGAAGTCGTTTGGACTAGGTCCGCCTGGCCGATTGGGTCGCATAGCATCGGGATGATGGACTTTGATGACGCCATCTCCAGAGTCTGAGACCTCCCATGTCGTCGAGTGCCTCGAGTCATACCACGCAAAGGCATCTTCGGGCACAGCAATAGCGCTATGCAACAAGAACATGACTGAAGTCTCGCCTGCTTCATCAGTAGCCGTACAGTCATTCTGGTAACTAACCTTGAATCCTAGCAGATCTCCTGCTATCATGATTTGATGATCCGCGGGGTACGCTCTCGATCATAGACAGCTTGAGATCATCGTTGGTTGAGAGATTATCCAGCGGAATGGAGATGGAAGCTTCCTTCTTTGGTTTCTTGGGCGGTCTAGTCTCACTGATGGGCAGCACGAAGCTGCAGCTGAGGTCCCTACGCTTGCAGAATGCACACATAGGAGGTGTAGTATCGGGTATGATCTCGCATCTGCTGTCAGCTCCCACCATAATGATCACAGCCAACACACCTCAGCTTTTTTGAACGACACGTATCACACGCTCTATTGGTCTTGAGTCTCTGATCTGCATCAGGAGGTAGCCTCGCTCTCTTTCCAGACTTGGTGACTTTAGTCTCTGCACCCTGCGACTGGGGTCTCCCATCACTGCTCTCGGCCATTCGAGGAGAAGGGCTCATCGAGACCTGTCCCTCGTTCGGCACTCCACCAAACGACGTCGGAAACTGCGTATAACTAGTAGAAGCCGCTTGATATTGTACCAGGGGTAGTCCAGAGCTAGCAGTGGATGGCAATCTCGCTGCAAAGTAAGGATCATTATAGCTTGCTTGTTGATCTGCCGCGGAACCTCCTCCGCGTGCCCATGAAACGGCAGGATCGCGAGCTTCAGGCTTACGGTGCTGATAATTGTGCTGCTGTACCCTTGATCCGTCATCTCTCCCTTCTTCCCATGGCTGCCTTTCCATTTTCTCTTTTGGTGCGCTTGGTGATGATTGTTTGCGCAACGAAACAGTCGGCAACCCCGGCAGACGTCCCTTACGGCAGTGGCAAGCGCATCGTTGGTGAGGCAAAGACGAAAGGTGCAATGTCGATATATACTAAGAATGTAAGACTGACATCGTGGCGTAGCACACTCTTCTACCACTCAACTCAGGTCTACCGTTTTAGCCCTCGTATGTCTTGCGGCCCGAGTCCACCTTCTGCCTTTCAGCCTAGGCTTACCGAGCTCGTATGCAACCTTGGTGCTTCATCAACGAATGCGTCAATTTTCTAAGTCGACCAGCGGACAGTCTATATTCGAGTCCAGCGGATGTCACAGTACCTGAATTCTCGATGCAAGCTGTCAAAACGGCTCATGAGTCTTATCAGGAAGCTTCGATACCATGAAACTCCAGCCTTCACATTCTGCGTGATTGCGAGGTGTGGGAACTCTGATCTCGAAGCTGCTTCAAGTTTAGTTCAGGGGGCAGATGAGGTGTGGGCTACCGCGATGAATAGGTCTAGGGAGGCGTAGTAGAAGTTATAGCAACAGTTAGGACTCACGGAAGATGTCTTTCCATCTCGACAAGCCCGGCTGCGATATAATGCCAGTGCAGAGTCGCAGACAGCGATGGAACGCAGTCTGCCATCAGGTGCCAGTTTGGTCAAGAATCGACATAAAACACATTCTATTATTCTATCGTCAGTCTCCTGTATTTGCATTATGCATTACAAAGAACCGCTGTTCGCAAATTAGCATTGTAGCTCTCTACTTCGAATCACTGATCCATGACGCCTTGCTGTGCGCAAAGTAGACTCAGGAGCTGATTGGCTTGAGCGGACTACACGCAAGAAAATATGCAAAGTGGATTGGGAGTAAGATTGCATTCAGTCTACCTTTCAGACTGTGTCATTATCTACCAATCAGCCTCGGCACTTTAAGCCCGAGTCCCACCTTTGTGCAGCTGTCACCTTTGCACTTCAACGCAGTCCTCGTCACATTTTCTCCCAACAAGTGGATAATGTACGTGCAACTCTGCCACGTCTGACATCATCTTCCCATTCACAAGCTATAAGAAGAGCAGTTGTTGCTCTTTCCTGACCCACAAACGCAATGCTCAACTTTAGCAATCAAGTCCAAACCCTCATCACCCAGGCCAACACCATCGTCTATCTGAGCGCAGCAGTCAAGACCGAGGTCGACAAGGTCGTCTACAGCCGACCTGGGGGATCATCGGCAGCTGTCGATACAGCCAGCCACAACTATACGACTGCCGCAGAGGCATGGAAGGAGAGCCTCGCTATTCTGGACGGCTATGGCGTCGTTGACGATGGCCTGGAAGTGGCTTCTGTCTCTGTAGAATCAGCTGCTGACGCGTGGGCTGGAGCAATGGATACGTACAGCAGGTATTGTTTGCCATAGTCAGCTCGTCGCGCGGCGTTAGTCTTGCGATCATGCACAGTATGGCGCACGATCATCAGGTCTAAGGCTGAGCAACGCAGAGTACTTTATGAAGTTGCTGTGATGATACAAGTACAAGTACGTGTCTATGTAAAACGGCTAGATGACGGTCCCGTCGCATACAGCTACACATAAAGGCTGTTGGCGCACAACGTGTTCAGCGTCATCACCTGTCTTCACTTCACTCAAGTACGATCAATGATTCAACGTGCACAAGAAGGCTTTTTAAGACCCGAAGGATACACAAAGCTGCAACAGAGTTGCGAAGAATGCTTGATTCAGCAGTAACATTACAGAGGATTGTACAAAGATGAACGACTGCCAGATGTTCCCCAAGCGGCCACCGTCAAATTGGCACGGCCCTGCTTCTTAGCTGTTTGAACGCTGCCGGCGGAGCTTGTTCTTCCTGCTCTCTCCGCTTCTTCCGTAGCGCCTTCCTATATTCTTGATCTGCCCGCAGTCTCAGGTGCAGACTGTAGTGCGTCCAACCAAAATCAGCCGTCGTGCTGTGATTCGAAAAGCGAGTGACAACCTCCGCAACCACGAGTTCTCTGCTAGTCGCGTCTTTGAGTGATAGCTTCTTCACCCCTTGAAGACGGTATTGTGGAAACCGTTCAAGTAGCTAATGTCATCAGCGTGAGGAACAGACAGCTGACGTACTTTCAATAGCTGAGCGCGAGCCAGAATCTCCAAATAATTGAGCCACTCTTCGGCGGACTGCGGCCAGAGGCGGTGTGGATCAAAGCGATTCTCCAACAAACTGTCATCAGGTGCTGTACATGAAGCGTCGACGTGCCTTGGAGTGCATAACCACAAGACAGCGCCTACAATCACTTCTTTAGGAATGGAGTTACCTTGCCACTCGCCAAACTCGCACAAGTGGTTATGAGTACGCGCGTGCTCCGCTTGCGGTAAAAAGCGTAGCTCTGCTGGCACATTTGGATGTAGTGCTGCCATGTAGGCGTCAGCGATGGTGTCTCGCGTATAAGGCATGTTGTTAATGGTAATGTTGAGTGTATAGAGACCAACCGCACCGTTGCATGACACATGATGGATGCATCGAATGCAAGTCGCGGACGAAATTACAACTTCAAACAACATCAAACGACGAGTACTGCTCCCAAGCTCCAAGACGCCAACCCGATGAGATGAAATCGACCAAGCAAAATATGGCCGACTGCAGAGTCAAAAGTAAGCTATGACGACCCTCCGGCAACTACTAATCGCTGCAGTAAGTTTGAAGTTGGATCATATGGTCCATCTGGATTCGGTGCAGAAAACTGAAATCGTCAAGCTGGTCTTGAAGCATCCAAGCTGCCTGCCGGTCGACCTGTAAGCTGAGAAGGTTGTATTGATGACTGATGTCTCAGGCAGTGGTAACTGAATTTAGAAGCGCAAGTCATCAGCAACGCGAGGTCATCTGCAGACAGTCGTGAAGCCGTACGCAAAAAGAAGATGCACCCTCAAACGCAACGATCGCCAGTCAAGAAGCAAACCCAGACGAAATCTTTCAAGCCCGGACCGCACCTCTTCAAGCGGAGCTACGTAATCTTCAGTCGGAACGGCAAAAATGTGAGGCTAAGCTCGAGACGCTCAACGAGCGGATCCGAGTGCTTGAGGGTGCTGGGCCAGCTGCCAAGACCAAGCTCGCCATATTGTCAATGTCAACTTTCTCTACAACCCTCTTCCGCACTGGGCCGACACAGTCGGTACCCGCTTGCTTCAATCTACCATCCCCAGAGCGAGGCCAGTCCACGTCCAGAGCAAGAACCCGGTGATCAACCCACTCCACACTACCTGCAGGATCTTGATATTAGGTACGTGCACTTCACACGAGCACATTGCTGATTGGGAACAGACTGCAGAGGAATGTCGGGAGACTTCAGAGGTGCCGGAGGCAGATTGCATGCCAGCGTCGCAGTCGGGCTTGACGCCTTTGCCTGTATTAGCGAAGCATCTGAGACAGGCTGCCACATACTCTGTGCCCCAAGACTTATGGCAAGCAGTGGCCGAGATTGATCTCCGCCACAATTGTGATCCGAAAGCTTCGGATTTGACGCGGGGGCCGACCAAAGCGAGCTTCGCCGCGATTCGCGACGGTATCAAGCTCTTGCCAGATGATGGTGATCGGCTGCACAGATACGTTCTTGCGTGGCGAAGGAAGTTGAAAGGGTTGACCCTGGACAATTTGCCTAAAGTACACAAGGACATGCTTCAGCGCATCAGGGCCCTTTCCGATTATCATCTGAAAGGTCACTGCAGGCACGTGATCGTGTCGTCACATTGGCTTTATTCGGAAATCGAAGAAGTTGTTCGAGCGCTCATGTCACTGCCCCAGTTGGGCTTCGTGACCGCAGAGGAGCATCTGTCCCTCGAACCAACGAATAACGTCGATATCGCATTTGTACCTCGCCTCATTGTGCCACCACTTCCTCGGGTTCGTGACCCTCGCCAACCTCTAGCGCCGCATGCGACGTTCTTCGAAAACACGATGCAGACGAAACGTCGCGTCAAAGCTCAAAAGCGCCGCCGATCTAAACAGCATGCCAATGCCACGGCGACGCCCGAACCGACAAGACGACAATTGGTCCCGCTGGAGCCCAAGACCGAGAGGTCGGGGCCTGATGCCGACTATGAGGCCTTCCGCGCCGCCGTCCAAGGGTCGTCGAAAGAGACGCCTCTGATGCTAGAAGTACAAGGCGAAATATTGGGCGAAAAAACATGTCGCAAAATCAAACCGGTGAAGGGCATCTCGGAAAACATGCTTTTTCGTGCGACGCAAGTTGTAGAGTACGTCTTCACCAGACAAGAAGGGCAAGGCCAAGGCTTCGCGGATCGAATCAAGGGAAGATGGTGAACGAGATGATGATGATGATGACAGAGATGGGAGAGGCAATGATGAGGTTGCAGACGAAGACGAGCAGTCTGGCGTCATGGAGGCCTTCGACGAGATGGAGATGGACACTTCGGGGAACGAGAGCGCCACGCTTGCGCTGTTTAGCGCTGCATTGGGTTCATCACACTCGACAACATTCCTTTCCACTCGACCAAGCCTTCGTCTGACACTCCCATTCCTCCTCCACTAAAAATTCGCGCGTCCGCAACAGAGACGCATCTGAAGCCAAGGACGGTTCTGGTCTGGCTGCAATGGCTTCTAGCTTCTCACAAGGAGTGTTTGTTCGTCGACATGCGGAGGCCTTTGACTGAAATGACACTTCGGGGCTACGCCTGCGCTCCATATCTCTCACTCGACAAGCATTCCCCTCCTCTCGACCAAGCCCTCGTCTGACACTCCCAGCCCTCCTCCTTTCCAAAAGTCGCGCGTCAACAACAGAGCTGCGTTTAAGACAATGGACGGCTCTCTCGGGCTCGCTGCAACGGCTTCTAGCTTGTGTCACCAAGAGCACTGACGCCACTCAGGAACCATACAAATTATCTTCCAGGAAGAATGTGCTGGCGTCTTGCCAGTGTTCATGTTGAGCCCGTCTTCAACAGCGTAGCCTTGTAATTCTGTTTATACGGCACCACAATGGACTCACTCAATCACCCTTCTCTGCTTCACTGCTGTAGACCATGGGCTGGGCTTTAGCAAGACAGGTGTGTTGATGGAATCAATATGAAGCCTTGGCAGATGTCAGCTCGGTCTGACACCAGCAGACCTCGGTCCGGCACCACACCTCTTGTCCTTCATTGGTGCGAGATTTTGGGTAGGTTACAGGGTCGGGAAATGACTCTATGGCGATTTCAGAGCTCTACGAGCATGACGGTAACATCCGACTTGTCGAAGCGTTACTGGCGCTCGCTTATGCCACGGTCAGCGGTGGCCTGATTTGATCAGCTTTGATTTTGTCTCCTCAACCTCATGTAGCTAGCTATGTATGATTTATAATTATGTGTTTCAATGGGCACTGAAGCCTCTCGATCGCAGTCATAGTCCTTAGCAAAACGGTATTCATGACTTCTCCTATCGACTCTTATACACCCATCACTCCTTTTCCACCACTCAAGGAAGAGGAGGCGCGCCACCAAGGTTAACGTGCACCGCCTTGACAGCCGTGTAGTTCTCCAACGCGTACTCTCCGAGCTCGCGACCAATCCCACTCTGCTTGTAGCCGCCGAATGGAACCTGGGGGTGAAGCTGGTTGTAGCAGCTATCTCCATCAGCGACTGACGGCGAAGAGAGAAAAGAAACTCACTTGATCCAGACGGTACCCGACTTGAGCTTGTTCGCCACCCGATGCGCGCGCGCAATGTTCTGCGAAAAGACAGCGTTTGCGAGACCGTAAACGGTATCGTTCGCCATCCTGATCGCGTCCTCCTCCTTGTCAAAAGGCGTCACACAGACCAAAGGCCCAAAGACCTCTTCCTTGGCAATCGTCATGGTGTCTTCGACATCCATAAAGATGGTGGGCTGGATAAAGTAGCCCTCGTGACCGTGACGCTCTCCGCCCGAGATACACTTGGCACCTTCTTCCTTGCCACACTTGACGTAGTTCATGATGCGGTCGTATTGCGTTTGAGAGACTTGAGCGCCTTGGAAGGTGTCTTTGTTGAAGGGGTCGCCAACCTTGATCTGCTTGGCGTACTCGGCGAATTTCTCGGTAAACTCTTTGTAGATACCGCGCTGGACAAAGATGCGCGAACCGGCACAGCATGTCTGACCGTGGTTGAAGCTGATGGTCAGTTATGGCTCGTGCAAAGCATCATGAGACTCACAAGATACCCCAAGCAGCCCAACGAACACTGTCATCGACGTTGGAATCGTCAAAGTAGATGGCAGCACTCTTGCCGCCGAGCTCAAGCGTAATGTTCTTAATGTTGCTCTTGGCGGCCTGCTCCATGACCTTGCGGCCAACAGCGGTACTGCCGGTGAAGGCGACCTTTTGAATGTCCATGTGGGACGAGATGTGGTTACCGACAGTGTGACCGTAACCGTTGACAACGTTGATGCAACCGGCGGGGAAGCCAGCCTCCTTGAACAGGTTGCAGGCGTACAGAACGGACAGGGGAGTGAGTTCTGAAGGCTTGATGACGACTGTGCAGCCGGTTGCGAGAGCGGGAGCAACCTTCCATGCGAACATGAGAAGGGGGAAGTTCCAAGGGACTGTCTGTCAGCGTGTTTTGGAATCATTAACAACTCACTGATCTGCCCCACGACACCGATAGGCTCGTGGCGAGTAAAGGCGAATTTCTCTTGGTAAGTCTCAATGGTCTTGCCGTGAGTCTTGTCGGCCCAACCACCGTAGTAGCGGAAAGTAGCAGCCGCCTCGGTGACATCGAAAGTTTTGGCCATGGAAAAGGTCTTGCCGTTGTCAAGGGCCTCGATAGCAGCCAAGATCTCGACATCGCGCTCAATCAGCGTAGCGAGCTTGATCAAGAGCTTGCCGCGCTCAAAGCCAGGCACGTTCTCTCCCCACGTCTCTTCGAACGTCTTGGTCGCAGCCTTGACAGCGAGATCGACATCGGATCCATGACCTTCGACAATCTTGGTGATGACTTTGCCAGTGGAAGGGTTGGTGACCCTGAGATGGATGTCAGCGGATGCAACACGGATGCTGGCACGAGACAGACTTACTCGATTTGTCCAGCCGAGCTGTCTGAAGAGTTGACCCATTCGTTGTTAATGAACAACTGGAGTGGGATCTCGACCTTGCCTGTGAAGGACTCTGTCTTGAAGTCGTGAGTGTAGGTAGCCATGATTGCTGTTTTAAGAAAGAGATAAAGAAGGGAAGATGAGTGAGAGCGGGGGCGGCTTTTGGGTGATCAGCTGAGCCTCAACGTGCGGAAGCAATTACCCCGATCATATCTTTTAAGGGCTCGGCACATGATTAAAGCGATGGGATGTTCCGCACCGAGATTGCCGAGCTTGCCGAGATAAGGTGGAGGTTAGCAAGAGTCGGTCCGAACATGCCCGGAGAGGTATATAGACGAAACTCTGCTCGCTTGCTGCTTGTATTGTTCAGGCAGGTGGTGATTAGTGATGAGCGCTTTGATAAGAAAGCATCGAATCATTGCAGGCACTTTGCAGCAAAAGTACCTACACGAGCGGCGAAAGCTGAGATTTGGCGAGTGACCAGCGTGCCACGAGATCATTCAAGGCCCAGGCTCACTAGAGCCGTTACGTCTCGAACATGTCCAGTGATATGCCCATTGAACAAAGAGTCAAGTCGCAGTTGATAATTCCGACGGCAATTTTCTGCAGCCTCGGCCGTAACAAGTTTATGCATGACTTTTCATTTGGTGATCACTATACAATCACAAGCATTGAGCAGCAACGTGGAATTGCCTTGCTTTGCAGAGGATGACTTGTTTTCGAGGCCGCAGCCAAACCGTGTACTCTGCTTTGGCGAGCCAAACGAGTTCTCGCGTCCTTCTGTCGCTCGAAAGAGCCTCGCCGACCAACGGAGAAGTAGCAGCCGAGACCTCACCGAATATGTTCGTGCATGCGGAAAGCAGCAGTCATAAACCCAGAGTTCCCATCATGCCCAAGCTCAAGTAACTTCCTCCCTTCACTCTGCTCCCTCCTCTCCTCTGCCGTCCCCTTCAACTCTAGAACGTCGTATCTATCCATCAGCCTCCCTCCCTCCCATCTCCCTCAAGATCCACTCACCCAGAAGCACCATAAACCTTGATCCCCCTAACATGCGTATCCTTCCCATTCAAATGATTCGCAATAATCAACACTCGTAGATGATGACATGGAATCGGTGGACCATCCGTTTCTTGGCGCAAGGGAATCGTGATCCAACCATCCGGTTTCTCAAACTCTTCAACACACACTTCTTGTAGGTCGTGCACGCCTGTACCGGCTTTGACGGCGATTTTAGATGGCGTGTAGGAATCATCTCGTGGGTGAGAAGTTTGGATCGAAATAGACTATAGACTTCAACAACAATCGTTCACGACGCAAAAGGACGTACGGTGACCATGACGCGCTTTGGAAAAGATAAATCAATCACATGAGGTTGAGGTCCTTCCGACCTTTTGCCACGCGTCAACTATTCATCCCTACCCCAGCCACCACTTACTGCCAAAACGTATTCTCATTCTGATCTCTAAGATTTTCAACGCCAAAGCCATACTTGTGACTCGATACAGTCCATTGCGCCAGATGCCCAAGTTCAGGTCGATCATCCTCTTCCTCTTCTTCACCTGCGGCTGCACCTTCAGAGCCAATCTCGACTACACTGCATGAGTCTCCACCTGCTTCTGCTTCTGACGCTCGGCCTTCTGTTCTTGCTGGACTGGCGGACATGATAATGTGTCGCTTGACTTGGCAGCCGCCTAACTTGTTGAGGACGCGTGCGATCTCTAGCATTTCGCTAGCAACCCACAAGCTGAGCGCCGGTGCGAAACGACTCTATGCCGCTGGTCTTTGATGATCACACATTTCCATAGTATCACTATCACAGTACAAAGCCTTCTCAATCGTTTTTCGCCGTGTACATCCCACCTCCCTAGCGCCAAGAATGCTTTACAAAGGGTATCTCCATCCCTTGGGCGAAGGCTCCAAGCCACGCTCAGCGCGCTCAGTATCAACTCCCGCCTCCTTGATGTCAAGCGCCTTGTTCAGGCGCAAGACGTACCAGCGCGTAACAAGTACACAAACAATAGTAGAGCCGATCGAGAAGAGGATCAAGCCTCCGCCCATGCGGTACAAAGGCGCTTGGTTCCTCAAGAAAAAGTAGGGCGTGAACCTAAGCTGTCAGCGGGAATCTCTCACGAAGCAAGAGACGTACCAGTGAGAAGCGGTACCGAAAGTATTGGCCAAAGCGAGCAAAGCAGCTTTCTTGTGACGCGGCGAAGGGACAAGTTGTGCCGACCAGGAGACTTGGATGTTGAGACCGGAGAAAACACCCATGATGAGGAAACAGACTCCAGTGTAGCGGACGCCGACGTTGAGTGTGGTGATCAACATGACTGTTCCGACGGCTGATAGCATAATGGGACCGATCTAGGAATGAGCGATTGCTCGTTGTTGCGGGCAGCGACTTACGACGTGCCAGACCGAGTCCTTGTAACGACCTGAAGACCAACCAAATCCGAGAATAGCGAGGTAGCCCAAGAGATAAGCGGGAGATTGAAGGAGGTAGGTCATGAGGGTGTTCTTGCTCATGGTGCGGAGCTAAAGGTCAGCTAAGCACACCGCAGCGTTGTGAAACTCACAATGGAGGGAAGGAAATCCTTGAATGATTGGGCAGCAATGAGGGCAAAGTGAAGAGCAGCAAAGACTGAATGATTAGCGCTTGACAAACATGCTGCTTCATACTCACGCCAAGTGAAAGGGTCTGCGCAGGCCATACGAGCTCCCTGCAGGACAGTGATCTGAGACTTGGTCTCGTCATTGCCACCAGCAGAAAGCACAAGGCGGTACTGCGCCATCTCGGTCTCTTCAGCTGATAGCCAGGGTGTATTGTCAGCTGCAAAATCAGCTTCGTTTCGTTTCCCGCGGCGGCGCTCATGAGCTACGTACCCCAATTGGGTAACAAGAAATAAGCACAGATGGCTACAAAGATAGACAGGGTGCCTTCGATGATCATGACTGCAAATCGTCAGCATACATTCCAACCCAGATGCAAACTCACACCACTCCCAAGCATGCATGCCTCTGAGTCCATCCATGTTTTCAAGCACAGCAGCAGCGAAAGGACCGCCCAGAACGTTGGACAATGTTTGCGCGCCGTGCCAAAGCGCCATGCGGAACGGCAATTCTTCCTTGACATACCAGGACGAAGTCATGAGGGCGACAGCAGGGAGAAAGGGGCCTTCAGCTATACCGACGGCTAGGCGAGCGCAGGCAAAGCCTGCTGGACTGCGGACAAAAGGGAAGAGAATGGTAGGGATGGACCAACCCAGCCTAAATGTCAGTTCCGAGTTTGTAAGGTTGAGACGAACATCATGAGAGGAATGATGGTACGGGGTTTGTATTTGGAGAGGAGGAGGGAGCCGGGAAGTTGGGTCAACATGTAGCCTGCGTAGAAGAGGGAAATTCCCAAGGACTGTCGCGGCGTCAGCCTATGCTGTCGAATTGGGGACTACTCACCCATTGCACGTCGTTCATGTGCATATCTTCTTGCATGCCAGCGACGCTGCAGGTTAGCATTTGCGATTGAAGTCCGAGGTCACTCACCGAGCGTTGGTCACATTGGAGCGGTCAAGGTAGTTGATCATGAGACAGATTGTCAAGGTAGGCAGCATGCGAAGATCGATTCTGCGACGAACACGACGGTTCAGCGTATCGAGCTGCTTTTCATCCATGTTGCGAAGCAGAGGGTAGCGGTCGAGGATCGCCTCTGGTGAATTGAGGTCCTCGTCTTCAACAGCAACCTTGTCTTCAACATGAAAGACCTCGCGCTTCTCGTCGAGGTCGATTTGAATTTCATGGGTTGCGGGCACGACAGGGAGGGTCTCCTCCAAGCCCGAAGCGATCTTGACATCTGTTTGGTGATGGTTGTGGTGTGAAGGCATTGTCAATCAATGAGTTGTGAGAGATGGGGAAATCTGGGTCCTCCACAGTCGCCTTTCATAGGAGAATGGTTTGTCGCTGGGGGTCCATGGGGACAATGTGTGTCCGCGTCAGGACATGTGCATCGTATTCAGTAGTGCAGACAGTGCTCGTTTGGATGAACGGACAATGACTTTTGGTGGCGCTAAAGTATGCAATCTTCGGAAGCACTGAAGCTTGGCAAGCATTAACAAAGCGGACAGTCGTTTTCCGCGTCACGAGGAATTCTGATCAGCGAATCACGAGTTGTTAGGTTCATTGTGTGGGAGATGATCATTGGGGAGAGGTTTATCAGATCATCAAATGATACACAAGGTCAGCCCACTATTTTAGCGTTGTCAGTTGAATTTTTTGCTGTCATGTTAAGAGAAACTCAAGGAAATGCGGTAGCTAATGATCCTGGAAATTACGACATGCGTGCCTCTCGCGCCTACACGCTCAGGTCATTTCAGGATTAAGCACGCCTATTTAAACTGATTCTGGCAACTTGAGTTTCCCACGATAACCTTGTCGACTTTCTCAACTTTAGCTGCAGCTGCAGTCGCCGCTGACCATCTCTTGACAGCTATCTCCCAGCATCTCGCTCTTCTTGTCAGGTCTGTTCAAGACCTCAAAACAGTACACTACACAAAGGCCACGCACATTCCTCAGTAGCGTCTCGAGCTCCACCGATCGTCTCAAGCCCACGAAACTCTTTCAAGCAATCCTCGATCGACATGAGCGGCCCGCCTTCCAAAAAGTCCAAGCTGGGAGACTCGTCCTACACTGCCAACGACAACCCATACCTGTGAGCTGGTTGTGAATGAGAGCAAAAACGGTTAGCTGATAATCTCAGGGCTCACTTGAACCCTTACGATGCTAGTAGCAGCTCGAACGGCTCTGCATCCAATGGCAGGCCCAAGAACCCTCTTGATGGGCTCATTGCCCGCAAGGTCACTATTGACCAAGCCAAGACAATCATGGTGAGCTCCCTGGCAAACCTGACAGGAAGCAAGGGCTGACTTTATCAAGGATGGCGAACTCAACCCATTCAAAGGCCTTGCTCCGTTCTCGGCCAACTACAAAAAGATCTTGGAAGGCCGCAGAAGCTTGCCTGTCTATCAAAAGATGCAAGAGTTCTTTGACGTCTTTAACAACAACCAGATTGTTGTGATGGAAGGTCAGACTGGTTCAGGAAAGACAACACAGTACGTATCTGATCAATTTGAGCGCATTGCTGATCGACAGGATCCCGCAATTCGTTTGCTATTCGGATCTTCCCCAGCTCAAGGGTAAGATGGTTGCTTGCACTCAGCCTAGACGTGTTGCTGCTATGAGTGTTGCGAAGCGTGTTGCCGACGAGATGGACGGTACGTGTTTGTGGAAAGTCGATGTTGCTGACGGCTCCAGTTCAGCTCGGCAAGCAGGTCGGATATTCGATCCGTTTTGAGGACATGACTGAGCAAGGCACGACCTTTCTCAAGTACATGACGGATGGTATGCTTTTGCGTGAAGCTATGAACGACCCCATGCTCGAGCGGTACTCGACAATCATTCTCGACGAGGCGCACGAGCGTACACTCGCCACGGATATTTTGATGGGTCTCTTGAAGGATGTCAGTCTTTGCATTCTGCTCCATGAGACAACGCTAACTTGCCCAGGTTGCCAAAAGACGAAAGGATCTCAAGATCATCGTCATGTCCGCCACGCTCGATATCGCCAAATTTCAGCGCTACTTTGGTGACGGGACACCCGAGGGCGTCGCACCCGTCGTCAAAGTCTCCGGTCGTACTTTCCCCGTTGAGACGTTCTTCACGCAAGAACCCGAGCCAGACTATGTCGAAGCTGCGATTCGTACGGTGCTCATGATCCATCAAGCCGAAGACGAAGGAGACGTGTTACTTTTCTTGACGGGTGAAGAAGAGATTGAAGACGCTTGTAGAAAGATCAAAGCCGAGGGCGATGATCTGGCTGCCAAGGGCGTTGCGGGACCTTTGATGGTTGTGCCGCTGTATTCGAGTCTACCGCCTAATCAGCAACAGCGCATTTTCGACCCTGCCCCACCGGCGCGTAACGGTATTCCAGGCCGTAAAGTCGTCGTTTCCACCAACATTGCCGAAACATCCCTCACGATCGACGGTATCGTCTACGTCGTTGATCCAGGCTTCTTCAAACAAAAAGTCTACAACCCTCGTATCCGTGTTGAGAGTTTGCTCGTTTCACCAATCTCAAAGGCTTCGGCGATGCAGCGTGCCGGTCGTGCGGGTCGTACGAGGCCTGGAAAGTGCTTTAGACTTTATACGGAGAAGGATTTCGTTAAGGAGTTGGAGGAGCAGACGCATCCTGAGATTCTGAGGAGTAACTTGGCGAATACCGTTTTGGAGCTTGTCAAGCTTGGAATCAAGGATTTGGTGCACTTTGATTACATGGGTGAGTAGTTGCTTGGTGGGTTTTAGGGAGCGTGTGCTGAGGAGACAGATGCTCCGGCTCCGGAGACCATCATGCGTGCTCTTGAGCTACTGCATTTCTTGGCTGCTCTTGATGATGAGGGAGAGCTCACTCCTCTTGGTCAGATCATGGCCGAGTTCCCTTTGGACCCTCAGGTACGTGATTGACAACTAGACGAGGAAAATGCTAATAACACCAGCTCGCCAAGATGCTCATTGTCAGCCCCGAGTTCAACTGCAGCAATGAGATCCTGAGCTTGGCTGCAATGCTCTCGGTACCCAACGTCTTTGTCCGCCCCGCCAACGCTCGCAAGGAGGCCGATCAAGCCAAGGCCCAGTTCACTCATCCAGATGGAGATCATTTGACCATGCTCAACGTCTACCATGCCTACAAGTCGAGTGCGTTTGACTGATTGAGCGGAACTTGATTGACTTTGACAGATGAGCATGACAAGCAATGGGCTTACCAGAACTTTTTGTCCCAACGATCGTTGATGCAGGCCGACAACGTCAGGACGCAGCTCAAGCGATCAATGGAGCGTGAGTACTGGCTCGGTGATGACGAGCGCTGCTGACGAGTAGGCTTTGATTTGGATTTGGTCTCCACGGCGTTTGAGGACCGAAAGTACTGGGACAATATTCGCCAAGCACTCACTTGTGGCTTCTTTATGCAAGTTGCGCACAAGGAGGGTGAAAAGGGTAGCTACTTGACTGTCAAGGATAACCAGGTTGTCCGCCTTCATCTCTCGACTGGTCTCGACTCTCAGCCCGAGTGGGTTCTGTATCAGGAGTTTGTCTTGACTACTGCCAACGTGAGTTCAGCACGTTGTCAAGGCGTGGTGCTGACGTGTCACAGTTCATTCGAACAGTGACTGAAGTGCGACCAGAGTGGTTGCTCGAGTATGCCCCCCAGTACTTTGATCCCTCCACGTTCCCCAAGGACAGCGAGACAAGTCGTGCTCTTCAGCGTGTACTGGACAAGGCAAGTTTTCTTGATTGTTATGTGGATGGAGGCTGACACCGAGTAGCAAGCTGGCAAGCAGTCGAAGCGTGCTGCTGCTCCAGAGGGCGAAAAGAAGCGCAAGAGCAAGAAGTCGAAGCAATAGATGTTGGTTGATGTATCTCTTCCCCTCACTTGTGTGTTTCAGGGTCAAGAGTCAAGAGTTCAAGCAGTGCCCCTATTCTTTGTTGTTGGCGAGCTTCTGTCCTTTTTGCCTACAACGATTGGCTCCAACTCCAAGATCGACCATGTCTATTGCCAAAAGGCCTCATGACATGTTAGGAGGTAAGTAGAGCTCAGTGAACTTGAGGGATTCATGTTCACTCTGAGATGGACGGATGCTCAAGCTCGAAATGGATGTTTGACGTGCTAACGTCTAGCAATACTTCCTATACTTGTCACCAGTCAGCCGGATCTGCTCTATTTCTTTCTCAAGCACAGCAATCAACGTCTATCGCAACTCGCAGCACAGCAGGCATACCGCCGGCTGGACCTCATCTTCGAAGAAGGCGTCGAGGTTCACAGGTCACTCTCACACCAGATCGCCACGGTCCTCGAGTGAGTATGCTTGTCTTGCAAGCCAAGCTGACGTACAGCAACGAGCTCTACGCCAACTTTGTCCATGAGCTGCACATCAAGCATTCAGTGGCAAGCGAGCAGAATGAGGCCTCGCAGCCGCCAGAGATCGCTCAAGCTCAAGGCTGGGCTCTTGCTGCATCGGTGATTCATGCTTGTCCACAGCTCAAGGTTATTGTGTGGCGTGCAGCGTTCGGAGTGGGTGACGCAGTTTGGGATGTAAGTACAGACAACACCGAACGAGTTTACTTGCTGACATCTCACCTAGGCCATCTCCGATTCCAAGCACCTTACGACTCTGCGCATACTTACAGCTATCCCCCACATTGCTCAGCAAGATGTCAAAGCTCCTCGCTTAGCTCTCGATCGAGCTATCGGGAGCTCCACCAACCAAGTGGGCCTCGGAGACGTTTGGGACGGCCTTGAGGAACTTGAAGTGGCTGATTTGAGTGTGGCAGGAGTACGTCTCAATGGAGGTGGCATTGTTGACGCCTTAGACGAGATCTCTCGCTTCCCATCTCCGACAACTGGCAGAACAGGCGCATTTGCCGCCGCTATCATCCCTCAGTATCTCCACCCTGTTCATGGACGCTTCTCTGTGCTCAGCCATCTCAAAAGTTGGGTCTCACGGACGTTTGCGACGCCTGGAACTTTCGACAGGCGGCAGCAAACTGTCTTCAGAGGTCTTCATTGGTCTCGTTTGGAGCTGCACGGGACTAGAAGAGCTTTCGTTGAGGCATGTCCAAGGTGAAGCCCTCCTGTGCGGATTCAAATGTACTGACTCGCAGGCCGGCTTGATCGCGACTTGTGGGAGAGAATCGACTATCCTGTAGGGCTGCGAAAGCTTGAGATCGAGATATCGGAGGACGGGCAGTATCATTCGTGAGTTATTTCCCTCCACTGACCTTCACCTCGCTGAAAGTCTGGCAGATGGGCTCACAATCACCTGGAATCACTCCACCACGCGCCGCTCGCTAATCTGACTCACTTGGCCGTGCGCCGCTTGGTGCCACCGATCGCCACTCTGCCACTTATTCCATGTCTGCCCTCCCTGAGCATCCCAGTAATCAGCGACTCGTGTGAGCCAAAGCCTATGCCGTCTCAGCTAGTCTCGGCTCTCGTGATCAATGGCGGTGGGCTTCTCGACTTGTCGCTGAGCTGGTGGGCGTGTGACACTGTAGTCATCACGCAGCTAGCGAGGTCATGCGGTAGTCTCCGCACTATGGAGCTTCTGGTTTGCTGCCCGCTAAGAAAGATCGTAAGTATCTTGAAAATGTATCATGGCATCAGCTAACATGACAGCTTGGTCTCACGACGGCCTTCTCCAACTTGCACCATCTCGAGACACTCCGCATCGCGGTTCCTCTAGAACACATCGAGCGCTCCTACCAGACCACGCCAGGTTCATCCCCCTCTCGTGACGAGCCAAGCGTCGCAACGCCATCATCGGCAGAGATATCTCTGCCAACGCCACTGACTGCGATTGTGACGTTGCCAGACCCAGCTATCCCACCTATCAAAGACATTCGCAAGTTCGTGCGCAAGTTGCCACAGCTGAGAGCTATTGATTGGGACGGTCGAGGCGGAAAGGGACGTTGGTCAATCACTCGCTCAAACGACCGCAAGGTCAGCGTCGACATCTCCTTCGAGCACGCCGCCGTTAGGACAGTGAAGCTGTGGTTGGAAGCGCATGAAACTCCTCCACGATGGGACTTTCCCGACGACAGAGGCGCAGGCAGGTCATCCAAGGGAGATGTTACTCCAGATGAAGCCGACCTCTTGATGTCTCCGGCATCGACATTGCTCGCCACCCCTCCTAGTCGTTCGACGTCCACATCGAAGCTCCCGGCGTTGAGCAGCCCTGAAGCGGATGATGCGCTCAGCAAAGCCGTCAGTCGTCTCTCGCTGCCTTCGACACCTCCACGAAAGACCTACGCTGCTATTAGCCTCGCCAACGCCTCAGCATCGACACTGATTGGCGGCGTGGTCAAATCAACATCAGCGAAGCCCGCTCAACCGCCGGCCGTCTCATCCAAAACGCCCCAAATCTCCAGCCCGGAACAGACCTCGCCGAGAAAGATTGTTACGGCTAATGGCTGGCGATTGTCGGGCGCAGCAAAGCGCAAAAAGAAGAAGATGGAGTCCGATGTGTGAGAGAGAATTTGACAAATACTGTACATAGCAACCTTCAACTGCACATTCCATGATACCCAAAACTTGACAGACTGGCTGGCACCGGTCAAACAATCCCGCCTTGCCTCTCCAATCGCGCGCGATTGAGCTGCTCAATCTGTTGCGACAGAAAGTCGCTCGTGTCGGGCCTTGACGATGTCAGACCACATCAATCTCACATAGGGGACGTACCGAGTTCGAACGATCCTCAGCAAGACTTCAGCTGTCTTCTCCTCATCTTGGTCGACATTTGCGGCGACGCCGCGACTCCGTCGAGCAGCACCGCTACCGCCGTGAGGGAAGCTTAAGCTACCTGTGGGTGTCGGACGACCAGCGGCTTTGACCGCTGCTGCGCACCGTTCTTTAAGCTGCGGGGTCGGCCTGGTTTCGTCAGCAGAAGCGAAGAAACCTATAGGGCAACTTACAGATCCAGATTCTGGCCCGCCATCAGAATTTCTCTGTAAGGACCCGACTGAAGCGCAGCAAGAGGGACTCCATGCTCAACACCGTTCTCAGCGGCGTTGAAGAATGCCTTCAGAAACTGAAAAAGATCAGTAGGAAGTATAAAGAGTGCTCGACTCACCTGCAACCACTTGAAAACGACGTCCACTTCTGCGGCAGAGAGCAGCTCCTTATTTGACGACTTATTGGAAAGCGGTGGAAGTAACAGGGAGACGAGGGTATCGATAATGCGACGCCAGAGAAGCAACATCAGATGTATTCTCATACCGTCGACGAGTGTCACTGAGAATGTAGAGAACTGGCTTGTCAGGATGAATCGCACAGGCAGTACTCACGTTTTGGTTCAGATACTCGAAGAGCGGCATGAGGCTGTTCTCCAGCTCCTCCTCTGACAGAGCAGTTTGCCTCGTGAAGCCTTTCTTGGGCTTGTCTCTCAACGGTTTGAGCAATGCTTGTAGGGTGGCTCGAGACAGCTGGCTTTGAAAGAACTCACCCATCTATCAGACGTCAGCAGCAGGCACGAGGACTTCATCATGGCTACCCACGCGATCGCAAATGCATCTAGACATGTCCTCGGCTGCGCGGTCGAGCGCGCGGCCAGCCGTCTCAAGGTGAGCGTTGATATCATGCTTTTCTCCACCCTCCATCGTAATTCGCAGGTGCACGACGCCTCGGGGATGCAGGGGCAAGAAGATGTCCTTCGTAGGAGCGACAGCGAAAGCTCTCGCATCGAGCTTGAACGCAGCCAGACCGATAAGATCATGCTTGCCGACAAGTTGGCGGTCATAGCAAGCCACTTCGAAGGTTTTGATTGATCCGATTGATACTTCAAAGGTCTCCTCCCTGTCTATGAGCCTCAACATCAACATCATCGGTCTTACCATTTCGGTGACTCCTCCCCCAGAATGGTACGTGATTTGAACACACGCGCGCCCATGTCATCGGTCACAGTCACGAAAGCATCGGCCGCCTTTGCCAGACTTTTGTGCAGCAGGCTTTCTCCTCGAGTCGCAGACACCGTAAAGATGTGACGAGCCGTGTTGTCGGATTCGTTGCCGTTGACACCAGTGCGTAGCTTGCGCTCACGTACAATGCGAGCAGTCTCGTCTGCTTCCATCGCGTAAGTTAGGTCTTCCATTGAGGCGTGAGCTGCGCCCATGTCGGTCAGCTTCACCAAAGCCTGTATAATGAGCTGTGTCCAGGCTGTACGCGTCCACTCACAGCAGGAGGGATCATGAAGCCTTCAACTTTCTTCTTCTCCAGGTTTTGAACAGCTTGTCGTCCCTTGGCCAGCCATGCACTGGCTTTGCCACCAAACTGACTAGGGAGTTCGACTGCAGGTACTGAAGAACGAGGTGGGGCCAGATCTGCCATGAACAGAGCATGGACGGTGGACGCATACTGGATGACAGCACCAGATGCAGTCTGTTCATCAGCTACTTATCCCATTAGTCACTCACCTTTGACAAGTCGATCAGAAAGCAGGCTCGTCGATACTCTTCAAGCGGAAGATCCTGAAGCACGACACGGACAGCCTCGCGGATGAAGTCGAAGAGATCAAGAACTGATTGAGAGTGGCGCAGCTGTCCTTCAGGAACCCACTGAAGACGTGAGTCAAGATAACGAATGCATGAACAACTTACACTGTCCATTTCCACAGCCCGCGAGACCCAGTCATGGGTCGTATTGACCTCGGTGTCGCGTAGCCAAGCTTGTACATGAGGCTCAAAGAAAGGGTCCAGCTCGAATGCTAGCTCTTGACTGCCCGATTAGCCTTGATAGTCATCGCGATCGTGACGTACCCCGGACATAGCTCCTCAAAGAGACCGACAAGCCGCGAGGTGCGTTCATACAGTGCAAAGATATCACTGTTCCCACTCGCCTTGGGTTTCTCGAGAACTTGGAGCTCGGCGAGATACAGCGGAAGCTGCTTTGACAGTACAACGCCTGCAGCATCGAGGTCGCTGATGTCAACGTCAAGGCAAATGCGGACACCCACCTTCCCAGCGCATCACCCCACGCTTTGCGAATCCTCGTGACTCCCTGAAGGATCCAATCCGCTACTCTCTCGAACCCAAGGATCTCGCTGTTTTGCGAATTGCCACCCACTCCGCCCATGAGATCGTCAACGGCAACAACGTATGCGCCGACAGCACCAGCCTTCAGCTCGTCGGAGGCAGCCTCCATGGTCTGCTTTGTCTGCGGGTGAGATGCGAAGAGTGGTGTGCGTAAGATTGACATGGCGGAGCGAGAGAGAGCTTGAGGTGGGCCAGCATTTCCAGGGAAGATTGTTGCCACGGCGGCGGTATAAGCTCCTAAGAGCTCAGTCAAGATAGTCTCCAGTCCAGGGTAAAGACTCGTGCCCTGACAGTCAGCGCTTACAGTATCGTATCAAGACCTACATCACCGAGTGACGAACCATACTCCTCAATAGCCACTTCAAGACGCTTCGCAGCTGTCACCTCGTCAACCGTCCCGACGTTTTGGCGCCAGTCATTTACAAGCGCGTCCATCTCGCGCTGCATCTGACCTTTGCCTTCGACACCCCAAACATCAGCACACTTGCTAAGGAGATCCATCTCGGAGGACTTTTGCACGCCATCAGGACATATGCGAGAAACGAGATGTGTAAAGACTGCGAAGCGTTGAGGCGGTGAGAAGAAGCAATCTGTACCGGCGTCGATGAATGCCACGGCGTCTGTCGGACCGCCTTCTGCTGGACCGTAGCCGTTGCGGGTGTATTGGAGGTCTGGGAAGATAGACACCAGATCGGAGAGAGCTGTGTTAAGTTTTTGCTTTCTTGCGCGTTGATGGCCGTTGGGAGAGTCAATCTCATCTAGCTGCGCCAGCTGCAGCTGGAGGTCATTCAAGTAGGTCTGGTGATCAGCATCCCTAACTCAACCCTGAGCACTTGCCTTTTCGTTCAGACCCTTGGCCTTGAGGTCCGCAACATGGCGCTCCATTGCCTCCGCAGACACGCCAAAGACCCTCTGCAAAGCCTGGCCAAACTCAAGCTGATCAACAACAGCGCTCAAGAAGCCAGGCGATGGCTTCCTCTTCGTTGTCCTAGGCGAAGACGGCGCAGGTGAAAGAGGCTTCCCAAGTCCCAGAGCAGAGAACTCGGAAGACAGCGGCGATAGGGGCGTATCAGGCTCAACCGCCAGCATGAACGATTTGAGTTCAGTCTTGATTTTGTACTGAAATTCGCGATCTTTGTCTGTCTGTGGTCGAACGAGGGGGCTAAAGTAGGAGCATGAGGAGACAACATTGAGCAGCAAGTTGATGAGATGGTTGTGCTGTGCGTTGATCTGTTTCGTCGTCAAGTTATCGGGAAGTGTCGAATGAAATGCTAGAAGTCAGCTACATATGTTCACAGTGGAGACTTACCTTCAACGAGCGTTGGAATCTCCCGCAAGTTGAGGCCAGATGGCGTTTTCGTTCCTCTCTTCGGGCCGAGCAAATTGAGGAAGGTAGTGACAGCTGGGCACGATCAGCACTCGTTTTGACGCAACGGCGACCTAGCTTACTTTCAGTCCAAATTCGATCTCCATCTTCGTTCTGCAGCATCGGCCAAAACTCTGTCAACAATTCCTTTGGCAGCTTGGCAGCAGTAGCTGCTGGCAATGGCGGAGCTTCTTCAATGTCCTCGGCATTCTTCTTGTTGAAGATGGATGACTTTCTGCGATTGAACCCAAAACGCGATGCAGGCGAAGATGCGGTTGGCGAGGTCAGAGGAGGAGATGGTAGACCAGCACCAATGGATGACGTCGTGCTTGTACTCAATCTGTGCGGAAGATGAGGCAGAGGTGCAGGTGGCGGGTGGCTGAGATGATGGGCGAGCACACTGTCACGTCAGCCACGCGTCACTCAATGCTCAAGAAACCTACGCAACGCGCAATGCGTAATCATAAGCAAGGGCTTCTGTAGTCTTGGCACCTCCAGAGCTCTCCGCGAGAGAGTTTTTGTTTGTACGATCTATCTGTACACCTTTGAAGTAGCCGGGACTTTGCGGTCTCTCTGACAGGGGACTGGCACCGCGGGGTATAGGAGATGGCAAAGGGGAGCCCAGGCCAGAGTCGGGTGTTCTTTGTGACGAATAACGGGGTGACAGCGCAGGTCGGAGGGACATGCTTGGACGCGCTTGAAGTCTGATAGTCCTTGGACGTCTGTACAGATTACGTCCGAGCTCAAGCGGGAGCCGATTTTTATAAAAGATCTTGTTTGGTCCCTGGAAGCTGCCGACGCGACTGGAGTCGACGCCTGTTGTTCCATGGCCCTATTCCGCAATCGGACATCCCTGATTTCCGGTCTCTGCTGCTGGGCTATGGACAAGAGTACAATATGCATGGATACAGGTGGGAAGTTTTGAACAGGCAGGTCGCATCAAACGCTTCCTTCGACAATGTCTCTCATCGCCCAGTCAGTGCGCCTCGCGAGACATGTCTCGGGCACAGCACGGGAAGACGGCAAATCATTCCTGCAAGCCTAACACTCCATAGAGGTTGTCCATGAAGGAGTCACCAAAACCCTGCGTTGAGAAGTCTGCCAGGCTCGTGGGATCGACGCCAAATGACCTAGCACAGAGTCAGTTGCGGACAATTGAAGGTCGTGTACTGACCGAATGATGGCATCCATGTCGAGCTCATCCGAAAGAATGGCCGGCGCGCTCCCCGCTTCAGTGCCATTCTGATGCACACCAAGACGCTCCATGATGCGTGCCACGGTGCGAAACATCTTGCCGACCCCAGGATTGGTGGCCGAGTTCTCGCGCAAGCCTTCGAGACAGACATTCAGCAGTCTTGCTGAGTCTGATTGCGGGCCCTGCTGAGCTGCCATGCGAACATGAATAGTGGCAGCGACATAGGTCGTGTAGGACTGTGATTAGGGCCGAGATGAGCCTCGAGACGTACGATGAGATAAGGCGCACGGGCGAGCGTGAATGTCTGGCGATAGCGTGCGAGAACATCAGTGGCGCCTTTCGCCGCCTCTTCACAACGCTGCCAGCTGACTTGCACCACGCTCGGAGACAGATTGTGCGTCCCAGTCTCAACGAAAGGTCTGTGCAGCAGAGTGACCAGAGTATAGTACATTGCACTGAGATTAGCCATGTCAGCGCTTGAGTACGCACTGTAGGGATAGAACATGCGGCGGAGGAACAGCTTGATTGGAATTGGGATCAAATTCGACCTCTGCCGGCAAAGACGCCTTCCAGCGCTGCAGGCTTCTTGACAGATGGTCGAGCTGAGGACCGGGGCGGCCCATCGGTCCCTGGTCGGCGTAGATATCCGTAATGATGCGATCCATAATCACAGACAGCGAACAAAGTGACTTGAACGTGCTGATGGCCCTGGCTGCTGCGCCAGGATAGCGATGGATGCCCGGAAAAGCGAATGGCGTCCACTGCTCTTGCTCTTCGTACCAATCAAGGAAGCGGTGAGGCACGTGCATTCTATCTTGCCCAAAGCTGACTGCGCGGCCCTGGTACAAGGAAATGATCTTGTCTAGAACTGGGTGTCAGCTTTGGAAAGCTGGCTCACTCACTGTACGCGGCCCAGACAATCCGCCTGCGAATCTCAATCTCTTCAGGCAGCAGAGCGCTTTGCGCAGTTGCAGCATCATAGTTCAGGCCCAGATCCATGACCATGCGAATTGCAATGCCGCTGTAGTTCCAAGCTGCACTCTGATGACCGTGGGCTCCCAGGGAGCTCGATAGCAAAAGCATCGCTTGGATTGTCGGGATACTCGACTGGTCCAAGGCGGTACCAAGAAGCTCCTTGATTCTGCGCAAGAAGCGTAGACCTGCAGTTGTCTGATCCAGAGGATCGTCGTAGACGTCTGGTCGTTCAGAGAATTTGGAGACGGAGAAGAAGATGGCGTTGAGCAGCAATCTTGAGTAATACTGTCCTGCTGGTCAGTGCCCGTCGAGGATGATCACTTGCCTTGACAAGCCATGTCTCTCATGAACACTAACGTAAGCGAAACACTGCGATAATGAACTCACAAGGCCGGTAGGAGATGAGAAAGGCGAAATGCTGCCTATTCCAATGTAGAGCGAGTAGGTGCATTGCAAGGTCTGGGGGAACTCCATCAACTGCGAAATTAGACCTTTTCTTGCCGCAATATTGCTCACAATCAAGCCGACCCGAGGCAAGATTCAGAACCTCCATATGCCGCTCTTCTGCACTGCGAGAAGTTGCCTTTTGCTTGAAATCTTCCTCGTCCATGGTCGAGGTGCAGGTTGGGTCATTAAAGTCGTGCTCTGCTACATCATCATAGTTGAAACTGGTAGGTCCGTGGACTCCAGTCCTTGTTACGAGTTAACGATGTTCCAAGGAGCTAACACACCTATGATAACGAGCGCCGTTGGAATGAGCATCGGACCTGTTAAGACCTGGTTGAGCAACTTCTGTGTCGTGTGCTCCTTCAATTCCACCATTGCTGTTCTCTGGTCCTGCAAGAGCAGAATGTCTTGGAGCACCATTCGACAAGCTCTCCAAATGAAGTATGTGCGCGGTCAAACGCTCTACCTCTCGCTCAAGTTCATCGATCCGACCATGAGTAGGTCTGCCGCGTCAGCGCTCATCCTCCCTTTTCCCAACGCACCTAGCTCTGTTCACCCTTTCAACAGGTACGCAATCCCTGTTGTTCTCAATACAATTGGAGCACATTGGTTCTCTTAGATCACACTTCATCTGTTTGCAACGTCAGCGGACCGTCAAGCACCGTCGTTTGCGAGCGTACTTTGCGCTTGAAGCAATACTGGCATGCCAGCCTCTTCCTCCGGGAAGGAGAAGCCGACCTGCTGGGTTCTAAAGCGCGGTGCGGCATGGCGACGCTCTTCGACGTGGTAAGCTTTTCGTCTTGGGTCTTGCATTCCCGGCATGTCGAGTTCCGCAAGGCGGGAGCAAATATGTACAACTTTGGAATGCATCATGCACCAGGTCCAGGTCGTCTACACATTACACATCACTGTCCCTTCCATGAGCCTCCTCGCAGTGCGGTAGACCGTGCCACACTCTACATGTATTTCCCCGTCCTGTGTACTGCACGTCCCTTCAACAGCCATGGTACCGCCTGCATGTCCAACAATAAGGGGACCTGCGAGATTATGACCTCGCTTCTTGCGAGTTTGTGCAAAGTACCAATTGACCAAGGTACCTGGCACCGATGACGCCGCACCCACGCAGACTGCGCCTGTCATCTGAATTGTGGGATGAGGCTTGCCCATGGAGTATGGCCGAACCCAGACGTCAGCGTCGTCGACGTTTATCACTCGACCGGCAGGGGTCTCGTATCGACTCGGAGGCCCAACAATGGCGATCTTGGGCGTGCCCATTGTCAGAGCTGCCATCTCTGCAGTCGCTGCGAGGCCCATGAGAATCGCCGCTTGGCAGCGAATCTCCATCAAGGTCGACGTAACAGTCTCTGCCAGGACAGCGACCGACTCGCCGCCAATGAGGCCAAGCTCTTCTGCCGAGACAAAGACGAAAGGGTTGGCAGCGTCGACGCAGCTGACGTGAAATTCTCGTGCTGCGCCGCTGGGTAGGGTAGGGGACAGCGAGATTGTATCGATGGCTTTGCCGGTGGGTAGGAGCTTGCCGGTCATGGCGCCGGCAGGGTTGAGGAAGTCCATGCGGATCGGTGCACCTGGAGAGCTGACACCGTCAAGGCACATGTCGCCGAGCTCGACAGGGACCCCGTCCTCGACATCAAACGTAGAACGGACGATTTTGCCAGTGTTCAAGCTGAGTTTGCGTCAGTGGCTTGACGAAGAATCTTATGTACTCACTTGCGAATCCTCACAGAAACAGAGTAGCGCCGCTTCGATTTGACAGCAAAGAGTTTCTCGCTGCAATAGGGTCAGCGCTACCTTCTCCGGCGGGCTCGAAGCTCACTCGACAGAAAAAGGACCCACGCCCGCAAGCATGTTTCCACAGTTGCCAGTGAAGTCCAAGGGTGAGCCATCGATGGGCACTGGGCAAGTCAGTACTGCTGCATCATTCGGCGTGAACCTCACCTTGGATGAACAGGTAATCAACGTCAGCTTCCTGGCAAGGCGACACTGACATCACAGCGACCTTGCTCTGAGTGCTGCTGCCGCCACCCATGCCGTTCAGCTGGCGGGAGTATGGGTCTGGAGAGCCCATCGCAGACAAGAGCAGCGGTCCCCATGCCTCTCTGTCCTCTGGCAAGTCTTCAAGACGAAGAAAGAGACCCTTTGACGTGCCAGCTCTCATCAGGACGGCGCGAAGCTTGGTTCGGCGACCCTTGCGAGCAGCCTTGAATTGGTTACCGTCATCACTTGAAGAAGACGGTGATAGCGAGCGCGGTGGCGTGAGTGGCAAGGTTGATACCGGCATAGTGTATGGGGCAGACGGATACTCGGGTCATACGTGCATACTTCGGGCTCTTCTATATGTTCGAGTAAGCTCGTACGGAGGTACTCATTCCGCATGCAGGGTCTTGAGACCGCTTGTTTCGCTGCTATGCGCATTGGCAAACGTTGAAACGAAATGGACTTTCGAATTCCGCAATGACTTTCCGTCATCCAAATTTTGCCGAGAATCGGCCGCCGTCCCTGAGCTGAGTGACCTGCGTGTAAGGTGAGGCCACGAGCAGGTCGCCAATGGGACGGTAGCGTGGCCACTGGTCGCCAATGTAGCAAACATTCCACATGGAGAGCAAAATATGAATGATGTAATGCAGAATTTTATCTATGATGCTGTTCGATAAAAGACCTTCTTCAGCTGCTCGAAGAAGACGAATGTGAGCATGGTGGTCGGGGTCATCCTCAACCAAGCTGGTAGCCACCCTCGTAGTAGTACTCTTGGGCCATCTCGCTGGATCGACTTTGTGACAATGTTCATCACAGACTGAGACGTCAATCTGGCACTCACCAAGCACTCACGACTCCAGGTTTCGAGCTAGATTGTACTCTCGACTTGATAACATCAATTGGCGCACACAACGTGACGGCAATCGTCCCTCCCATGAAGGCAGTGAGCATATGCAAGGGCACGCCATCACGGACGAGACCGGAGGCCAACAGCTTTCCCCTGATGATATCGTAGCTGTCTTGTCAACTTGATCTATCAGGCGAAGGCTGCCTGACTCACCATGACAGCTGACTCGCGTTCATGACCACGCTCCGCAAGCAGGTCACTTGAGCACCCCGAAAGGTCTTCAACAATCCTTCGTCTCTTGAAATTCTGAAAAGCGCATGAAGCGCATTGCGGTATCCAAATCGATGCTGCGGGGCTTTCACGCCATCAGAGCTTAATCGCACCATCACAAGCTCTGTTTGTCAGTCGTACGCACGCGATCAGCTTCAAGCGAGCTCACCTCCAGGAGCTCCGAGAACTCCAGCAACAGCACCCGCCAGCGCTCCATTCTTCACCAGATTCCATCTAGATGGTACCTCTCCCGGATCCAAACGTCTCCCATCTCGCTCTTTCAGTTTGGCGTAGATACCAAATCGCGCCGCTCCGTACGTCGCCTGCCGCAAAAGACTCCCAGACAGTCCATTCCATAAGCCAAGAAAGCCTTCAGCTGCTACGGTCGAGCGCACGGTCGCAAGCATGCCTTGACGAATGCGCTGAGTCTGCGCTCGGACCTTTGTCTGATCGATAGGATGTGTGATCATCACCGACATCATAGATGCAGCACCTGCAGGTCAGACGACTCTGAAGATAGGGGCTTACCTCCAAGCCAGAATGGGTATTCCCGGGCTTCTATCTCCGCCAGCTTGGGCTCGGGAGCAGCTCGCATGCCGCTTTGGTTCTCCATTATCGTTGCTTGTCCCGCTCTGAATCTGTCATGTACTTGTCGAGGATGTTAAAGTTGTAGCTCGATCAAAGTTCAGCGCCACCGAATAACTCCGATCTCGTAAGCGGAAATCAACAATCCGTAGCGCCACCTGAGCGGTCCCTGTTCCTCCTCGCCAGCAATCATCGCTTGTACAAGATGAAGCGCCGGATCAGTATCACCATGGCATCATTACGCTTCAAGAATCATGCAAACCAATCTTCGCAAGCCTACACAATACGAATCGCTCCTTGCGGGTGTCATTGCTGGCTCCATCGAGGGTGCTGTGACGTACCCTGCAGAGTATCTCAAGACCAAGGCGCAATTCTCTGCTAAACCAGGACAAGTAAGCATCGCCACGCCCATCTTACAGCCCGAACTGACGCGACAGACGCAAGGCATTGTATCTCTACTGTCTGAGACAATTCGTAGCCACGGCGTGAAGGGTCTTTACTCTGGAGCTGGGGCCTTGATTGTCGGCAACGGCTTGAAAGCTGGTGTTCGATTTCTGACCTATGACTCAATCAAGGAGCAATTGAGAGACCGAGATGTAGGTCCCAGGCGGTGTGTGTCTACATGTAGATTTGCTCACCGCTTAGGGTCGTCTGACACCTTCAAGAACAATGCTTGCAGGACTAGGGGCTGGTGTGGTTGAAGCAGCAGTAGCCGTCACACCGTCAGAAACCATCAAGTAAGCTATTGCCTCTGTATCAGTACTCATGCGCTTCAGAACCAAGCTTATTCAGGATGCCGGATCCGTCCGACCGATGTACACCAACATGTTGAACGGAACGATTGGCATCTGCCGGACCGAGGGTTTCGGTGGCATCTACCGCGGCCTAGCTCCCACTGTGAGTATTGAGAGCTGTGTTGGTTGCCTACTGACAAGATAAGATCATGAAACAAGGCGCCAATAGTGCTGTGCGGTTCACATCCTTTGCTACTATCCAGCAATCATTGATCGACTTCACCAAGCCCGCTTCCGGCAAACTCTCTTCAATTGGGACATTCAGCGCAGGGGCAGGAGCAGGTCTCATCACAGTCTGTGAGTTCTCCTAGTAGCAGACTTCATTGGACTGATCTCGCAGACGCCACAATGCCACTGGACAATGTGAAGACGAGAATGCAGAGTATCGGCGCCTCGACGCGATATCGCAATAGCTTCGACTGCCTCACGTCGGTATGTGGCAAGGCGTCCAAGTTGGCATTGGCTGAATGTACAGATAGTGAGGGAAGAAGGCGTCGCGAGACTCTGGGGAGGAACGACGCCAAGACTGGCTCGGCTGATGGTGCGTTGAGACATTCGAGCGAAATGCTGACATCACTCAGGCGAGCGGGGGCATTGTGTTCACAGTGTACGAACATTTGATTGGTGTTATGACTGCTTGAGGATGAAGTCGCTATGACAGCTTGAATCCTATATTGATGACGCATAGTAGCCGTCGTACACCGATAAAGCCAACGTCGCGACCTTGTTCATGATTATATCATACCCTATTCTTTGTCACACTTGTCCTCGTCAACTGAAAGTCAAGTAATCAGGTCCAGTTCACCAGAGCGCTTTCATCAGGGTATGATGTAAGGTGACTCATCCCCTACCGGCATCAACGCAGGGCCATTCCGTTTTTCGGTTGGAACGCCTCGCCCTCGCTACTTCAGGGACAACCACAACCCTCACGGCAGACTTCCACGCCACCCCAGGCGAGCGGGCAGAGGAAAACCAAACTTTGTATAATTAAGTAACGATTCCGCCTTTTTCTTCAAACTAAGATTCGTCTGGTTCCGCTTCCGACGAGCAGATCCGACGCCGGACGCCGGCCATCGGGGAGCGGAAGCAGGCGTTCTCGTGTTGAAGGGCGGTACTAAAGAAATGGAAAAGGGTAGATGCACTCAGGGGCGTAAACCCCGAGAGTTGGAGGCGTCATCAGAGTCAAGTACTACATGAAAGACCATGTGTGAAAAACCTCAATCATTCTTTTCAAACACTCTCATGACGGACAGCGCATCACCTCACAGAGGTTCTCCAAGGTCGAGCGATTCAGACAAGAGGCTAGGAGAGGGTTCTTCGAGCAAGGATTCTCGCTCCTCGTCACCTTATGGACAGAAAAGGATCATGAGAGGCCAACGGCGGTCCCCGGCCAGTCCTACGGACTCTAGCTTCACTTTTACTGATACAATGGAGACAAGCGCGTGCGTACCCTGGTTCCTGCAGCTGCAGCTCACGGAAACAGCTTTCGCGAAGAGGAAGGACGACTCTACAATGCCATGCAAGGTATGTTCAGAGTTTGAAGCGAAATGCAGAGCTGATTGGCAGATGATTATGCACTTCCGGCCGGTATGTACCTCGTTGTGGGCGCTATGCAGCTGACTTATAACCCAGATCCTGAGGAAGCAGAGGTACGCGCTTGCGTACGAGCTTGTTCTGAAGATATCTAGCGGTTAGACATTCATCATGATGCTCTCAAACTCGTAAGTCTCTCGCTGTCAAGAGGTCCACAATCTGATGATGATCTCAGCTTATTGGGCGAAATTACGTTGGTCCAGTCGATACCTTTCTCAATGCGGCAGGTCCAGAAGGCACTGGGAAGCGTGTCCTTGATATCGGATGTGGCACCGCCAAATGGCAAGTATCACATTTCAGACGCTGTCATTTGCTGATCTTGACAGGGCTATCGAGATGGCGCTCGAGTTTCCTCGAGCAGAGTTCGTTGGCGTATGTCTGGCCGTTGTGGCTCGCAAAAGGACCTATGCTGACTGCCGTAGATGGACCTTGTCCCTATCCAGCCAGATCGTTTGCCGGACAATCTCTCGATAGTCTGTGACGACTTGCTGTCTGGTCTCCCCTTTCCTTCTGAATCGTTCGACATGGTTCATGTCCGCCAATTGTGCTTCGGAGTACGTATCGTTGACTGACAATAATGCTGACAGTCAAGATACGAGATCACGCAGCCCTATTCCGCAACGTCGCTACCGTTCTCAAGCCCGGAGGTCTCCTCATGACGAGCGAGGCCGAGATCGCCTACTTTGCATCTGGTCAAAAGACTGAAGAAGTCGCACCTTCAACTGCCTTTTTGTTTGAAAATATCGCCAAGTCGGTTGCATAGACAGTACGAGCACTTGCTGATGAAGCCAGGAAAGGACTGGAGGCAAGAGGACTCGATCCATACGCAGCGCTTCGCATCCCGAGGATTCTGCAAGATACTGGGTTATACGAAGATCTCGCCACCACGCGCGCAGATGTCCCGATAAGCCCTTGGTCAAACGGTGAGCTTAGCTGACGGGACTGGTGCTGATGGCCAGATGCGTTCCTACAGGACGTGGGCAGAGTGATGAGGGAGAGCGCGAGAAACTATCCCGAAGTACGTCAATCTGGTATCGGAAAAGCTGCGCTAACGGCAGGTCATCAAGCTGATGCTAATGGATGGTGCTGGTTTGTCAGCTGAAGACTACGATGCGCTCAGGCTGGGCCATATCGCTGAGCTCGACGACTTGAAAGCTAATCTTGTGCGTTGTCACCGTCGCAGGGAGGGGTGGACTGATGCAAGGTCAGATGATGTCGATCTGGATGACTTGGGCGACGAGGAAGTGATACGTACAGCCTGATATAAGATGGAACAATGCAGATGTCATGAGGTCACGCAGCTGAGAGTTGTGTTCCTGCGCTGGTTGTTGGAATATTGGTGCCACTTACCCCATGGTGTATTTTCACGTGCATGCGGGGAAGCTTACCGCTGCTGCTGCTGCAGCGGTGGACGTCGACTTTCCAACGTCCGTGCTTTCATTGCAGATCGTATTCAGGATGACGAAGAACACCGTACAACTACCTATTCTATGCTTCAATGATGTGTGAGTATGAGGCAGTTGACAAACAATGCTGATGCCTTAGCTATCGCGTTCACCAAAAGTATAACGCTCCGCCGTCCACGAACAGTGCTACGCAAAAAGCAAACGAAACAGCTCAGGAATTCATCTCCGTCTCACAATTTGGGCATACGCTTCTGACCATCCGCGAGAAATGGGCAGACGTCGAGGTCGACGGCGCGGTTGAGAAACAGGGGTTGGTACTCTTTGCAGGAGATCTGTTCAGCCCTAGTGTTGAATCTTCGGTGACGAGAGGGTAGGTCATATCATGATCAAGAAGGACATCACTGACACGCAGGTCTCATATGGTATATACTTTTCAATCGAGTTCTCCGCTCATGACTAGGTTCCAATCATCAACACTTTGAAAGTTGACTGTTCTCTCGTGGGAAATCACGACTTTGACTTTGGTGAGCTCTTTGGTCTTGAAGTGTGAGCCTGGATCTCACAAAACCCAGGCTATCCTCATTTAACCACTTTGATCAAGTCTTGTACTTTCCCTTGGTTGCTGTCCAACGTGGTGGATATTTCCACGGGAAAACAGCCGGAATGTCTACACAAATACTGGACTACGACTCGATGTGGAGTCAAAATCGGAGTCATCGGGCTTGTGGAAAAGTACATACATTGAGATCTCTCGGCTGACCTCAGGGACTGGATTGCCACGATTCCTTCTTGGCCAGAGACATTCGAGTACCGTTCCATGCAAGAGACCGGTACCGAGCTGTCAAGAGAGCTGCGAGACCCGCAGGGAGAACACAAATGTGACATTGTCATCGCCTTGACGCACGCACGCGTTCCAAATGACATTGATCTAGCACTTCAGCTCGGGGCGGTCGACAAGAAGGACGTCGCGATGGAGCACGGAGTTGACTTGATCATAGGCGGTCACGACCATGTGAGTTCAGTGGCAAAAGAGGCGATCATGCTGATTGGAAATCCAGATGTACTATGTACGTCAGAAAAGGACTGCTTTAGTGATGGACCTGATGGACAGATCGGCAGAGGCGCCGCGTCTTGGGAAGGTAGCGTTGGCGAACGAGGTGTTCCCGGCACAGAGAAAGACACGGGCGTCAGACTTATCAAATCCGGGACGGACTTCCGAGACTTGAGCGAAGCTTTCCTTGACCTGGAGAGCACGCCAAAAGGCGGTATCCGCAAGCGAGTTCTAAAGACTTTGACCGGGAAGCACCACGAAATCGTTCCCTCCACGCCAGCCGACAAGTCGTTCGAGTCTCTCGTGGAGAACTTATTATCCACAGTTTCTGGCACCCTCAGCAAGCCCGTGTGCTTCACGTTGACGCCTTTCGACGCTCGCAGTGACAAGGTGCGAACGCGTGAGACTGCCCTTGGGAATTGGATCGCCGATATTCTGTTGCATGCTTATGCCGAGTCTCTTGGAGAAGAGGTGCAGGGCGAGGATGTTGAGGGCCTAGAGAAACTGAGAGAGGAAGAGAGGAGACTCAAGGGTGGAGCTGATGCTGTGATTATTTGCGGAGGGACACTCAGAGGGGACTCGCAATACGGGCCTGGTGAGTTGGATTCTTGTGCATATCTCTGACATTCGCAGGCAAGATCACGCTGGGCGATATCTTAGGTATGTTAAAGGATATTGAAGCAAGCAGTTGACGTCTAACAGAGATCCTGCCTTTTGATGACCCCGTCGTGTGCTTGGAGGTACTTTTGCTTCTCCATGAGCCCTGGCTGACCTCTCAGATCGACGGCAAGGGCATCTGGGACACAATGGAAGCAGCTTTGTCCAAGTGGCCGGCGCAAGAAGGGTTCGCACATCTCGTCTGGCTGAAGGCTGACTCCCATAGACGGTTTCCTATCGTCTCTGGTTTGGCGGTCAAGTGGGATCACACACGTCCACCAAACTCTCGCGTTCTCAGCATCAACCTCGTCAAGATCACGCATGATGAGGAAGATGATGATGATGATGATGATGACGAGGCTGTGGACTTCATTGAGCAGGAGGATGGAACGCGAGTGGAGATCAAGCAGCGCAAGCATGAGCTCGGAGAGCCAATCATGAATGAGGAGGGAGGACGGACCTACCAAATCGTACGGCTCAGAACACGCATGTTGATTGGCTAACCTTTGCGCAGGTGACGAGAAACTACATGGCAGAAGGTTACGATGGCTTTGCCCCTCTCAAGGACAGGCGGATGATCATTGATGACGAGACGGGCCAGCGCATGAGTAACATCATTCGCTCGTTCCTGCTAGGTACGTCTGCCGCTCAAGTGGATGTTTTGACATTGTAGGATCTCAGTACATCTTTCGCCACAAGCAGCTGCTTGACCAACATGAAGCGCATCTCTCCGAACATACGGCCAAGGTACTGGCCCGTGAGACCAGACGGGCGTCCTATACTCCTTCTCCGAGGGCATCACCCATGGCTTCTCCCAAATCCCCTTTGAACGAGTTTCGTAAGATCGTTGGCTCTGTCATGCGCTCGCCTCTCTCCAGCCCGATCATTGAGAAAAATGAGGATGAGGCGAATGGAGACTGTGAGGCGCTTGCTCAGAAGCGACATATCGTGCGTCATGACTGGAACGCTATCAGAGATGCGCTCCATGTGGCGAGGCATGAGCATCTGAGTGCCATCGACTGCTTCGTAGGTTATCACATGCTGGCGTGTGCTTCACTAACATTGCAGGACGGCAAAGAGACACGCAAGCAGGCCCAACAGCCCGAAGGTGCACCTCCTTTGCACGCTATCAAAAGCTTTATTGTCAACGCCGTAGAGGCCGAGGATTTGACTGGGGTCGGCGCAGACCTCGCGATCGTCAGTCCTTTGGCCGACGGAAGGATGCTGGATGTGGCAGAAGGGCGTTCTCAGTGATGATGTCTTTCTCGCAAGACGCGACGTTCTGCTTATCATTTGCATGCATACTATGAAATTGTCGACGCGCAGAGGCCGTCTATGAAAGAGCCCTGAGACAAGGTCATGGTCCCAGGACCTTGCCCTGGAACCCAACAAGGTGTTACTTTTACCGCGACCAAGTGCTTGATGGTCGCGTCTTGATAGGGCTTGTCCGACATTTAGACTTCAGAGGACGACAAGGACGTTTCAGGGTGAATAGAAGGGCAGGACACTCCTTAGAACCCTCTTTAGCCGTGGTGGGAATGCTCACGAACTTGACACGCTGAAAACGAGTAGTTGAAGGAACAAACGCAGAGGCCCAAGCGAGACGTTGTTGTCCGACCCCAGACTTGCCTTTGAGCCATCACAGGGCAACGTCGGTAGCAAAGGGCCTGGGAGCTGAGCAGTGCAGCTCCTGGCATGCAAGAGACGGGTTACGTCCCACTTGGGCTGCCAATAACCCTGGACAGCAAAGAACAAGAATGGGGGCGCCGTCAGAGTGGGACGCTCCCGATGGATGAAGGCTTTGGTATAGGAAATATGGACAGCTTGAGCCGTCCAGGTCCAGCGAACGGTATGTGTGCTGAGCTATCACTGTGATGCGTACTGATACCCCTCAGCTTCAACGTCGAGTTCACAAAGAAGGCAAATGCAGCCATCCTCCCTTCGCGGTCCTGCATCGGCATCCGAGGCGTATGCTCTGAATTCTCGCTCACAGCCAAGTAGAGAGCGCAGAGTCTCCAGCGGTCTACGAGATGCAGGTCTCAGCAGCAGATCGTCGAGGTTATTCGGGGCGTCCAACTCTCCTCCAGGTCCACCACCTGGCCCACCTCGTAAGTAGCTGCAAACGGCTTTCTGCTAACTATGTCTAGCCTCCGAGCCTCCTCCTTTGCCCCCATCATCACATCCATTTGCTCAGCAACCTCTATCTGCGCCTCAGTCGCAAAGAGGGTCATCCTCCATGGCGTCAAGCAGTCACGGACACGAAGACGAGTCCATCAACCGTCCTCAACTGTCCCCACGAATATCATCGCTGCCACGGCAACAGTCTGTCTCGGCTCCTGCTAGATCTCAACAGCAGCCTCGAACACCCTCGCGCCATCTCCTGCAGTCGGCTCTGGATCTAGCACAGAAGGCAGTTGATCTTGATCGGGTGAATGATGTCTCTGGTGCCCTCGAAAAGTACACAGAGGCTGTCACGCGTTTAAGGAGTGTCATGGAGCGTGTTGGGATAGAGCCAGGGCCACCGCCGGTTGGCGTGTCTGTTTCTGAAGCTCAAAACCCTCCGCAACAGCGTAGCAATGGGACAAGGGGCGAAGAGGAGGGCAGAACGCTGAGAGGGATTGTGAGTTTAGGTGTCGGTTTGCGCTGATCGGCTAGCATGATGCCTACGTGGCCCGTATTGGCCTTCTTCTTGGTTTCCAGGCAGAGGAAGAGGAAGCTTCGCGTCATGCGATGATGAACGGGGATGCTGGGCCAAGTCGGCATCCTTATGGGCCGGATGATAGTGCGGTCGCAGGCATCGGGAGTTTAATGCTGGATGACGTCGGGGACAGTGACTCTCATCACTTCTCGCCTCCGCGTTCGTCATCGGCAACTGCAAGCAGGGCAAGGACCCTGTCATCAGCCCGAAGATCGATGGATCTTCTTGCGGACGCCGATAACACAGCGACCTCTGCAGATCGAGATGCGGTCTCCACTACACAACATGATTCTGCGCCCGCTACAATGTCGTTTGATCAAGCCCTCGCGCAAGGGCCGAGTGTTAGTGCGAGCAAAAAAAATAGTGCCGCAGAGGCGGCGGCCAGACGACAAAGTCTTGTCAGCTCTCTTGGGCTTGGCCCATCACCAGTGCAGCATGTCACTTTTCCACGCCAAGAAGCACCTCAGGCCGAATCACCTACGAAAGCCAGACGAATGGCACGAGAATCCATTGGTTTGGATGTTGAGCTCGAGGAGGTGGAGGCTCAAGCGGCTGAGGAGATGGAGCAACTATCGCGTACGCCTCGCGTTGCGACGTATGGGACTGAAGCAGGGCAAGAACCCCGGGCGAGAGCTGATAGTCGAGGCAGTCGACTGGGCAGGTCGATGGCCTCGTCTGTGTCTTCGCAAAACTCCCTGGTGTCTCTGAGTGACGACCGTCCACTGCCATCGCTGCCAGAAGCGCCATTGTTCCCGGACAGCAATCGACCTGGCATCAACACGAGGAAGACGAGTCTAAGCGGCGCATCCTCAGCATCTGGCTCGACTGCAATTATGGTGAGCCCGACGACTTCCCAGGGCACCATCAGCCAGCGCCGCAAGGGCGATTCTAGAGACACCTCGATATCATCCATGGGTGACATTTTCCGAGGGCTTGGAGGAATGGGGCGCAATAAAGGGGTCCAGGAGGGACCTCGCACAGGGTCGACCACAGGCTCCAAGTCGCCGTCCATCGACGGCTTGCCTCATAGCGCTTCTTCAAGAGGCAGCATGTCTGCGGGTGTCGGGGGCATGCCTATAGTCAGCACTCGCATGCGCTCAGCATCTCAGCCTCAACGACCGTCATTATCATTTCGCCATCCCTCTGGCTTGCCTAGCGAGCCTGTGCCGCCTATCCCATCGACGAACCGCAAGGTGTCGTTGCCAACGCACCCAACACCTGAACGGACGCATCTGCGAATTGTGACAGAGAGAGGCACGCCATCCCCGGCTTCCACCATGTTGGCTTCTCGCTACCATCACGATCTCGACAGCCCAACGCGTCCAGCTCAACCCTACCGAACGTTACCGCTGCCGCCAAACGAGGTCTTTCCGCCCGCAGCCTCTGGGTCTTCGGCGTCAATGCTGCTCATGGCAGGTACTCAGCACGGCTCGCTGCTGTCGCCACTCCCCGAGCCAGTGCCGACACTACTACAGCACCGGCCATTCCATCTTCTTCGACAGCTGCGCAGCACTATCTTGTCGCCGACCGGCGGGTATGCGACACGGCGGCTGCACATCCCGAGAGAAGTCTGGTCGCAAGGTGGCGCCAAGCTTGCGTCTCTTGAGACGAAAGTCAAGGTCATCGAGCTGCTCGTCTTTCAATTGCACACGGTCGAGGCTTGCGGGACACATCTTCTTGAGAGCGGTTTGCGTGATTCTCGCGAGTTCTTGAAAGCTCTTGACGATCTTGATGGACTTTTCGATGAGTGTCAGAAGATGCTAGGCAAGAAGCTGGGGTTGACTCTTGGCGGTGTCAAGGGCAAAAAGCTCTCTGGAGTGAGTGTTGAAGCAAGTTTGGGATTGACTCGCAGACGGGTATGGCCAATTGGGGCAGTAAGTTTGCACGTTCGCTGGATCGGATCGCCAACGGGAAAAAGTGAGCTTTCTGCCCAAGACATCATTGACATTCAGTCTTGACTCGCCAACGGCGTACGTGGATGCTCTGACCAAGCTGTGCCAAGCTTCGCAGGTGCTGGGTAAGTTGACTTGACGACTCCGTCTACTTACACTAGATCAATACCTCTTGTCCTACACCGGCCCGCCATCGCACTTTGCAGACTTGCCACCAAAAATCAGCAATCACGTCGAGCTGCGTTTGAGGCGCTCTTCCGAATTCTTTGGAGCACTGATCGTACCATTTGTAGTTGAGGATCTCAAGTCTTTGTTGGTGCGTCTTTCCATCTGCGTCACCTCGCTCGCTAACGCTGTCACAGTTCAAATATCTCAAGCATGGCAATCGATGGCTAGACGAGTAGTGAAGGATTTCAGGGGTTGAGAAGTGTACGAGTAGTGAACTGATGTCCGTGATGAGAGACAGGTTGCAACGTTGTCCATTACGATAGTACTAGATACAAAGACACTCTCCATGTCTCTCTCCTACTTGGATCCACTCTTCTTGACTGATCCGACGACCGTGCTGTTGACCTTTGTTGCGAAGCGCAGACTGCAGAGTGATTCGCCAAGATGAGCAGCCATAGGCGAGAGATTGCACAGCATGAGCGTCTTGCTTTGGCCTGTCTCGTCAGCCGAGTCTTTGCGTAATCAATAAGACCCACCAGAAAGCGAAGTCTGAAGCAATTTCGTCAAAGTCGAGTTCCGGTACGGAACATGACCGTTACCCTGACTTTGATTCCCAAGAGCTCCTATGACATCTGCAAGCGCCGACAAAGATTTATTGATATTGATCGTTTCCTGCCATGAGTCGTGTCCATCACCTTTCACACACCTTCATCCTATCCTTGTTCTCGCCTGCACCACTACTAGCGAGCCGCTCACTACCCGCCAAATCCACTACCAAGATCAGTGTCGCCTCGATGAAGAACTCACCGAGATTCAAGATCCCTTCGCACTTTTCGCTAGTCAAAGGGTTGACTCCACGGACTTTGAGCATGAAGACTGAATGACTTCGCGAAGAGCGCTCGTTCATCAACGTAGCAGCAACGGCACGGCGTGAGCTAGCGCGCTCAAGAAGCGTCGAGACTTGACTCGCTGTCTTGAGCGGCACTGACTGTCAGCTTCCCCTCACTCCTTCTCACAAGACGTACAGCTGACAATCTCCGTCACCGAGACTTTACCGTCTTTATCAAGTTTGATCTCGTGTTTCTTCGAATCGAAAGCACCAGAACCAAGAAGATCATTGACCTACTCATCAGCCTGCCCATTGCCGTCGTGGACTCACCACCTCGTTGTACACCTCCAGAAACGAGCCCTCCATGCTATAAGACCAACCACGATCCCTCAGCCCCGAACTGACTCGAAAGATCATATCAATCGCTCTAGGGATCATGCCCTGCGTTTCCGGCGCCTATCACCATCCATCAGCCCTCTCTCCTCCTTCCCCTGCGTAGCCCACTCACCGATCCACCTTCCATAGTCCAAGATTTCCCACTTCCAGTCTGTCCATACGCAAAGATACAAACCTCCATCCATCAGCCTATCCTTCTTACTTCCCGCCCCAAAACTCACATTGTAGCCATCCAAGACACTCTGCGCAAGCATCTCAATCTCTTCAAACACATCTCGCTGACTAGCTTTCGGTTCAAAGACTTTATCAAAGATGAATGACGAAAGCTGTTCTCTTGCTTGACCTGTTGCTGATTCTGTCGTGCTGCGGAGGACGATTGAACTCTGGCCTGTTTCGAGGGCTGTGCGTTCGTCGCCGTAGGAGATGTCTGCCAAGTCTGTTGCTTCGTGTGCTGAATCGTCAGTCATCTTTTCATGAGCAATCAAGAGATGTACCTAAGGCTGGACGGACTCTCGCGAACACTCGAATATTCCCTATCCATCAGCTCTTCCCACCATGAGCTAAACTCACCTTTGAGCTCCTGCACTTGATTATGCAGTTTCCGTCTCACAGTCTCCGCCGTTCTCAATTCGCTTTCAACCTCCGCAACCCTTGCATCCGCTCGTTCTTTGACTTCTCTCACCCTCTCATCAGCACTCTTACAAGACAGTGCAGCCATCGCCTGTGCCTTTTCCAATTCCGCTGCATTCGTCAAAGCCGTCAGATGCGCTCGCTCAAGTTGAGATTGCAGCATTGAATTCAAAGCCGTTTGTTCGCTCAACTGTGCCGTCAAGGTCAATTGCGCGGTCGAAGACTGCGCCAACGTAGTCTGTATCCGATCAACATCATCATCCTTTTGCGCCTTGAGCATACCTTGAGTTCCCTCAATGTCTCCCTCTCGCGCGTCAGATCTTCCCTCAGATCTCTCAAATCATCCTCTAATCCCTTCTTCTCGCGTTCTTTTCTCTGAATCTGTCTTTCTAGATCATCAACTTCGCGTGCGTGTGCTGAACGAAGAGATTGCAGTTCTTCGGATGCACTGGATAGATCGCGCCTTGCTTCTCTTTCGTGCGTTTGGGTTGATGCAAGGAGGGTTTGAAGATCTACTTGCGATGTTTGCAGTGTTGAGACTGGGATTAGTAGTCGTACATTTTAGTACGGCTTACTTTTCTGTTGTCTGACTTGTAAGCTTGCGAGCGAGAGAAGGTAGGAGACGTACTCTTGTTGCAGCAAACTTTGTAAACCGCCCAATGACTTCTCGACGTTTGCCATTCGAGAGCTCTGAGTCTGTAGCTGAGCAGCAGAAGCCATGCCGGACCCGATCCCAGTCGAGACGATCCTCGTCGCCGTAGCACGTTTAGCAGCCGTCGAGATGAGCGGCATCTTGCCTGGAGGCGTAGATCTTCGCGTGGCACTGATACCCGTCGGCCTCCTTGATGCACTGGAGCCTGCCGAGCTGACTGAGCCACCTGACGGTACGCGCCGTTGCACGCTTTGACCAAGTGTTGCTTTCGGTCGTGTCAGAGTAGATGTTGAAGCAACGGCTGATGTAGACATTGTATTGGTACGCGTTGAAGCTTGCAAGCCTGTGCGCTTCGCGATGGGTGCAAAATTTGTGGCTGCAACTTTGCGCTTGACACCTGCTGTTGTGGATGCTGTCAGTGAGGATAGAGCAGCTGCCTTTGGTGCGGGTGAAGCAAGTCTTGGGAGCCTCGAGACTGGCTGTTTGAAGTCAATATGGGTATCGTTGGGAAGCTAAGACTTGCCATATTCTCCTTGGGTATATCTGCCATTGGTGTGATAGCTCTGTTGAGCGCTTGATTGCTTTGAAGTCTACTTGTTGATGTGATTATTGATTTGTTGTTGACATACAAGTCAGTCGCGCTTCCCGGAGGGGGTTAATATGGATGATCCCACGTCATTCATATTTTAAGCATCGTCTCGCTATCTCCTTATCAAAGCGTGTACAACCGAGTTGAAGATCCACCAGCCAGAATGCAAGTGGTACCGTTATCTTTGTAGCATACCATAGTATTTCACAATGTTCAGGAGGATCACGCCCTCCATTCATCGCTCAATAAGGGCACTCTCAACAACAGTACCCAAGCAAGCAACAAAGCCAGTCACAGCTACCTCGAACAATGTCTTGTTCAACTTGGACGCCCAAAAGGTCGGCCATGAGATTAGGAAACGAGGTTTGGTGAGCGCAACAAGCGGGATGGGCGCAGGCATGGACCGCGTGAGTTTGTTTGCACACGGGAGATGAGAGATGCTAATGTTCAAGGACACTATCATTCGTTTGCTCTACTCGCTTGGCTCCCGCCACGAAGTCGAGCGTTACTTGCGTATCTTTACTAGCTCTTCAAAGACTACGAGCGGCAACGCTTCCGGCGTTTTGCCAGAGGCCAAGTTTGCTGTGCTCAAGTGAGTATTGTTTGGATAAATTCATGCTGACGGGCAGGATTGGAGGTGCCATTCTCTCCAACGAGCTCGACGACCTCGCACTCTCACTCTCCTTCTTGAACCGTCTCGGTCTCTACCCCGTTGTCCTCCACGGTGCAGGTCCTCAACTGTGAGTCATTTTCTGTTTCAACTCGGTGCTGATGTTCAGCAACGAGATCCTTGAGTCTGAAGGCGTAGTGCCAGACTACAGCGACGGTATCAGAATCACCGACGCTCGTACCCTCGCCATTGCTCGCCGCGTCTTTCTTCAAGAGAACCTCAAACTCACATCCGCTCTCGAGCGTCTCGGTACTCGCGCGCGTCCAATCCCCACAGGCGTCTTCAGCGCCGAATACCTCGACAAGGAGAAATACGGCCTCGTCGGCAAGATCACCAAAGTTGACAAAGCACCCATCGAAGCCGCCATCCGCGCAGGCTGTCTCCCGATCCTCACTTCGCTAGCAGAGAACGACGAAGGTCAGATGTTGAATGTGAATGCCGATGTCGCGGCTGGCGAGCTTGCGCGTGTGCTTGAACCCATGAAGATTGTCTACCTGAATGAGAAGGGTGGACTCTTCCATGGGGTGACGGGCAAGAAGCTAGAAACGATCAACCTCGATGAAGAGTATGATGCTCTCATGAAGGAATCGTGGGTCAAGTACGGCACCAAGCTCAAGCTTCGTGAGATCAAAGAGTTGCTGGATACCCTTCCTCGTACTTCCTCGGTCGCCATCATTTCCGCCGACATGCTCCAGAAAGAGCTTTTCACCGACTCTGGCGCAGGTACCCTTATCCGCAGAGGCTACAAACTGTACAAGCAATCCTCTATCGACGCCGTCGGTTCCACGCAGCTCCGCACAATCTTCACCGAACGCGACGCAGACGTGCAATCAGGCCACAAGTCTGTTGCTGAAATCTTTTCAGAATTCAAAGCTTCCCCTCACACCATCTATGGTGATGAGCCCTTTGATGTCGTGGCGGTGGTGTCGCACCCTGTCAACGAGACGCCTGTCATGACCAAGTTCTTGCCTTCGCGCAACGGTATCCTCAACAAGGTCGTTGACAACGTCTTTGACGCTATCAAGAAGGATCACAAGCGTCTGTTCTGGACGGCCAAGGCGGATGATGAGAACAGGGCTTGGCACTTTGAGCGTGCGGATGGTAGCTTTACCCGTGCGGGTCGCAGCTTGTTCTGGTACGGCGTTGCGGACGTCAAGGAGGTCGAGAGGATTATTCAGGGTTTCGAGGAGAACTCTAGGATCGAGAGAGTGTTTTTACCTGTTGGGCCTTCCAAGCCTCCTCATCGTGCTGGCGCTCGGGCATTCTCGACTTCTGCTCGTCGTCCTGCTCTTGCGGGTTCAATGGCTTCGGGTGTGCGTGGCTATGCGACTGAAGCTCCGGCTCGCAAGCGCGTGGCTTTGATCGGCGCAAGAGGTTACACGGGCCAAAACCTCATCAGCTTGATTGATTCCCATCCCCACCTCGATCTCACCCACGTCTCCTCACGCGAGCTCGCCGGTCTCCCACTCAAAGAATACACCAAATCATCTATCAACTACTCCAATCTTTCTGCCGCCGACGTCAAGAAGATGGAAGAGAACAACGAGGTTGATGCCTGGGTCATGGCTCTTCCCAACGGCGTCTGCAAGCCTTTTGTCGATGCTATCGATAGTGCCAAGGGTAACGGTGTCATTGTCGACTTGAGTGCCGATTATAGGTTCGAGGCGGATTGGACATATGGTCTTCCGGGTGAGCAACTTAGGGCTTAGCATAGCGCTAGCTTTGAAATGAAATGAATGAGAGGTTGACTTTCTCGAACAGAGCTTTACGATCGGGAGAAGACACGGACGGCAAAGAGGATCTCGAACCCTGGTTGCTATGCTACCAACACGCAGATGCTGCTTGCACCGTTGATGCCCTTTTTGGATCCTTCGAACCCGCCTTCGGTCTTTGGTGTATCGGGGTATTCTGGTGCTGGGACCAAGAGCGGTGAGAAGGATGCGGATGGCAAGCCCAAGACTGTTGCCAAGGTCGTGAGTCTTCTTAACCTTTGTCCGAGACCAGAGGCTGATCATCAGGGCCCATCAGATCTCAAAGGCGGTATCCGTCCCTATGCTCTGACAGATCACATTCACGAGCGCGAAGCTTCATCACGCCTGACAAGCCTACTCCAGGACCAATCCAAGCCTTTGGAACTTGCATTCATCCCGACAGTCGCACCTTGGTTCTCAGGCATCATCTCCATCGCTTCTATTCCACTCAAGAAAGCGATGCGCGCTGAGGAGGTCAACAAGCTTTATGAGCAGGCCTATGGACAGGAACGACTTGTTACGATTACCAAAACGGTGCCGGATGTGACAGAGGCTGAGGGGAAGCATGGGTGGAGGGTTGGAGGGGTGCAGGTGCACAGTGGTGGTACGCGTGTTGTCGTCGTTGTCAGTCTGCTGGATGTGTGTGTGTAGATGAGAGCTGATGTTAAGGGCGCGCTTGACAACTTGCTCAAGGGAGCGGCAACGCAGTGCATGCAGGTCAGTCACTTGTGATCTACACATGCACGATGCTGACTGGCAGAACCTCAACCTTGCTCTTGGCTACGACGAGCTGGATGGCGTGCCTTCTGACAAGCTCTAGGTGTCTGAAGTTGTTACAGTACAAATGCAAGCAATCGCAAACAGGTCATGAACTTTGTTATGGAGAGGAGACCGGCAGATTCGGCTTTTTCGAGCGGAGATTTGATCCGGAAGAAGCTACCTGCTTGTGCAAGTCTCTCTACTCTGCAGACCATTTGAGTTGTGTAAGCCTCTTGTAAGTGGACTGCAAGCACTACGCCCAATCTATGATAGCATCAGCCGCCACTGTGGAAATTTGGTTCCGCGATTAACACCGTCGAGACGTGCCGCGTAATAGACACGATATCTACATTACACCGATACACAATGTACACGCTTCCGACCATCATGCGAGCATACGTAGAAGCTCCACACCCCAATGTGGACGATGAACTACGAATTGTATCTTTGGAGGAGCACACTAAGATATGGGGCCAATTTTGGCAATACCAGGACTGGCAAGGCGACTGCATCCCTAAGGACATTATCGTGGGCACTATCATGATTTTCTGCAGTGGCGAGTGAGTTCCAATGCCAAGCAGAAGGACTGACGCAAGCTTGTTACGGAACAGATACGATGTCGACAAATTGTATCCCCACACCATCTTGGAATGGCTCGACTTGATCGAAGACTACGCTGAAGTACACATGCGTTTCGTACGTCACTCATCTGCTACTTAGCTAATCTTTGTAGCTTCTCGAAAAGCGTCCAAGATTAAAGCTTTGCGGTTCCGTGACGCCACTGTTGGAGAATGACGCCGAAATCGTGGACATTACCGCCGAAATTGCCGACCGACTTGGACCCTACTGCACCTCTGCCGACTGCAGTCCGAGTCACGCCGGTAGGCATCTTAGACTGCAACGAGACAAGCGAGAAGAAGGGGAGCTAGTGGCGACACGGCTTGCTCTACAGGAGGAACACCAGTCGGCGGCGGGACTCACATGCGCAACTTTCAACATCCGCTGAATCTGCATCAGCCGCCGCCACAATACGGAGGTCGATGGCTGTCACAGTTCAAGTATGCGGTCTGGCTGCGATCATTGTGAGTAAAAGCATACCAGGATGCAACAGCGTTTCGATCATTTTTGCTTTGCATGGAATTCGACTCGCTCTCAGCTGTCGCGAAGTCTTGTTGCTTGCGCGCCGGCGTCGTCGCCCTTGCCGCTGCCGCATCGCAGTGTTCGAGCAATACAAAATGTACATGGCAAAGAGCTATCGTGCAACGATGGCTGCAAGAGAGAAACCCAGGTAAGTCTGGTCAGCCTTCTGTTGGGCTTGCTCCACAATGGTCATCATCCCTTGCAGCCAATCCGTCTTAATCTTCCATCGGGCAATGGTGTCTAAAGTCACGGCGATGTGTGGCCATCGGCGCTCCATGAAGATGGCGACAATATTGGCTCGTTGGTCTTCGGTCATTCGCTGGAACATGAGAGAGGCGGTGTACTGCTGAAGCATGGTGATGTAAGCGCTCCAGACGAGGTTGGTCTCTCGGAGTGACACGAGCATGTTGGTTGATGAGATGAAGAGAAGTGCTCAATGGAGAAAGACAGAGGGAAGAGACGCTAATTGTGCTAATTGCGTGATTCATTCTGAGTGACAATCCTTTCAAGCGGGGAATGGATTTGACATTCCGTGCAACCACAGCCAGGAGTGGTATCTGGAAGACGGTGCGCTTGCTTTGTTGCTCTCGAAGCTGTTATATCCTTTGTTAGTGCGAAAGAAGTCGCTTCTCGCTATACGACAATAGCGGAATGAATGTACGACGGGAGCATCACGTTGACTCGCTGGACACCTCGCGTAAGTCCATGAACTCTATCCCGAGACGAATTCTGGCAGGTGCAGGCAGTGCATCTCGATGAAAGAAACCTTGCCAATGGAGATTCTCGTCAATGCCCATGAAAGGATGCGGACGCTTCCTCGTAAGATCAGCCAAGCGTCAAGTTTCAAGCAACCTTTGTGCCGCCACGGCGCACAGATCGCTTTTAGCGCGCCGACTCTAACTCTGCTCTGCCAGCGCCATTGGGCTCATTGACACGTGTTCCCCAGGCGGTATAGTTATGCCCTTCCTCTCGCCTTGGTACGTCGTACCAAAGTGCAAGCGGCGCAGCGGCCGCCGCACCCTGTTCACATCTGATGAAATGAAAATGATCAGATTGCGTCGTCCAGTCTCTTGGGATCTCCAGATTCATCGGAATGTCTTGGGTGCCAAGTAGAAAGCATTCGCAGCCAGTAGATCGAACATTAGATTCGTCAAACGCGAGCACATCTCAGCGATGCTCGCCAATTCGCAGAAAGGATGTCGTGCGGGCAGTCAATGGGAAGAGTAGAGTGACGAACACAATTAACCTTTGTACTCTGCGTTCTAGTCTGGTTTCGAAACACCGACTTCTGACTCTTGCCCTTTCACTACAGCTCAGCGCAACTTCTCCATTCTCGACTCATCACCATGAATCAATCTTCTCAAAACGCACCTCCCTCGGTCACGGACTGGCAAGACACACTGTATGCGAATCCCTCCTACTTCAGCCACGTCCCGTCAATCCAGTACAAGATTGGTTTCCTCCAATCCGCATGGAAGTCGTACGCGAGCGGGCGGGAGTGTCCGCAATCGGGCTACACATCTCTTAGCTGCCTCGGCTGTATGAGCGACTTTGTGTCTGAAGGAGAATCGGCATGGCAAAAACATTTTGCGCGGGTGGCAGAAGCCAGAGCTCGGCCGCTCAACGTGCAGTCTAGTGGACAAAGCACACTGCCTTATCCTCTTGATTAACAGCTTTCGGCTACCAAGATGAATCTTTGTTGATACTGGCTACGACCCAGGCTGCAAGACCAATCTGTAGTAAGGCTCACCGCAGTCAGTCGAGCGTGGTCAGTGGAGGATCAAACCTACGTGCAATCAGAAACGTGAGACCTCACAAAGGAATTGGCAGATCACCATCAGCCTAATGAGGATCAAAGAACTCGTGCATGCCTCATTCACTCCCCACAAAAATGTCACCGACTCTGAATCTCGTCCACCCCTGTTTGTTTTCAATCGTCCTCTCATAACCCTTTCTCCTCTTCTTCAACAACGTCCGTGTCAATGGACTTTTGGTGTGTTCAAGCACTGTCAGTGCGCATCGGACGACATCTCTCCCCAATCCCTGCCTCACAACTCCCTGTGTCAGACCACCCTCTCCTGCGTCTGGCTGAGGGGTTGCAATCTCATGCTCCCGACTCCCTACACTCATGATTCTCGTCAAATTCAAGACTGTCCCAACCTCTGGACGCTCCGGTAAATTCGGCAACGTGAGCACATCGGTTGGATGTAACAGGTACGTTCGGCTGTGTAGACGAGCTGTAACGTAACGCTGTGCAGGTGAAGAAGAGGAAGCGAGGAGTGATATTGCTTCTGGTGTTGTTAGTGGTTTGAGTGGAGCGGTGTGGGGCGGGAGAAGTGGTGGGAGGGTTGTTGGAGGTGGAAGAGGTTGTGTTGTGTGTAGCGCTCCTACAATCACGCGTGATGATGAGGCTTTGATGCCTTTTCGTCAGCTCTATCATTTGTTGATTACTCACCTGCTCTAATCCCCGTCCTTGCCAACATGATTGCTATACTTGCTCTCTATCCAAGTCTATACAACCAACCTGCCCTCGAGCTCATCCAGTATTTACATGCCACATCATTCTTCTGTAGAGCAAACCCCCCTAAACCCATCCCCAATCTCCTCATAATTCCGATCCGTTTCTCTCCGTTAACCTAAACCCCTCCTACCTGCATCGTCCCCCCCTTCCCACTTGCAAAGGGTAAAAAAACAGACACTGCCTCCCCTCCCTCTCCTGCATCTTCTCAGCAATAATGCAGTCTGTCATTCGCACTTCCGTAAGGTCGGCAGCGCGGTCGAGTGCTAGCAGCGTGAGTTGGAAATGGATGGCTCGTTGGCGAGTTGAAGAAGGAGATGTGGGGAGCCAAGCCGATGTGGACATGGATGCAAGGGAGCGGGCGTAGCTTATCTGAGCTGTCCCGCTGTCTCCTCTGCTTGAATCAACTTCGGATGGATGCTCTCCAGTTGTCCGCTCGCCACGAGCAACGTGTAGCCGCGTCGACTTTTACTGACATTCCAGGCTCGTCGCTTCGCTCCTGCCACCCTCGCTCGCACCTACGCTACTGCCAAGCCTGGTACGTTTTCACATCCATCATATCACTACTAACGACAGCCGCATCCGAGGTCTCCTCCATCCTCGAGGGCCGCATCGCTGGCTCGTCCGTCGGTGGTGACGTCCAAGAAACCGGTCGCGTCCTCACCATTGGTGACGGTATCGCTCGTGTCTACGGTCTCCGCAACGTCCAGGCCGAAGAGATGGTAGAGTTCTCTTCCGGCGTCCGTGGCATGTGCCTCAACCTCGAGGCCGACAACGTCGGTGTTACCATCTTCGGTAACGATCGTTTGATCAAGGAGGGTGATACCGTCAAGCGTACCGGTCAAATTGTCGATGTCCCTGTCGGCCCAGAGCTGCTCGGTCGTGTTGTCGATGCCCTCGGTAACCCTATCGATGGCAAGGGTCCCATCAATGCCAAGCTCCGCGCTCGTTCGCAGTCCAAGGCGCCGGGAATTCTTCCCCGTCGCTCGGTCCACGAGCCCATGCAGACCGGTCTCAAGGCCGTCGACGCCCTCGTCCCCATTGGTCGTGGTCAGCGTGAGCTCATCATCGGTGACCGTCAAACCGGTAAAACCGCCGTCGCCATTGACACCATTCTCAACCAGAAGCGCTGGAACGATGGCGCAGACGAGTCCAAGAAGCTTTACTGTGTCTACGTTGCCGTCGGCCAAAAGCGTTCGACTGTCGCTCAGCTTGTTCAGACTTTCGAGGAAAACGACGCCATGAAGTACACCATCATGGTCGCTGCCACTGCTTCCGAAGCCGCTCCCCTCCAGTACCTCGCTCCCTTCTCGGGTTGCGCCATGGCCGAATGGTTCCGTGACAACGGCAAGCACGCCCTTATCATCTACGACGATCTTTCCAAGCAGGCCGTCGCTTACCGCCAAATGTCCCTTCTCCTCCGTCGTCCTCCTGGTCGTGAGGCCTACCCAGGAGACGTCTTCTACCTCCACTCGCGTCTCCTCGAGCGTGCCGCCAAGCTTAACGAGAAGGAGGGTGCTGGCTCCCTCACCGCTCTTCCCGTCATCGAGACTCAGGGTGGTGATGTTTCGGCCTACATTCCTACCAACGTCATTTCCATTACCGACGGTCAAATCTTCCTCGAGGCCGAGCTCTTCTTCAAGGGTATTCGTCCCGCTATCAACGTCGGTCTTTCCGTCTCGCGTGTCGGTTCGGCAGCGCAGAGCAAGTTGATGAAGGCTGTCGCCGGTTCATTGAAGCTTTACCTTGCTCAGTACCGTGAGGTTGCTGCTTTCGCGCAGTTCGGTTCCGACCTTGATGCTTCCACGAGGTTCTTGCTTGCCAGAGGTTCGCGTTTGACGCAGCTCTTGACTCAGGCCCAGTACACTCCGTGAGTCGATCCATCCCTTCTGTGCACTGCACTCGCTGACGCTCGCTCTCAGTATGGCTACCGAGATCATGGCCCCCATCCTGTACGCAGGTATCAACGGTCTCCTTGACAATGTCCCTGTCGACAAGATCAGGGACTGGGAGACCGAGTTCATCAAGCACTTGACTTCGCAACAGCAAGACTTGCTCACAGAGTCGGCAAAGGGTGTCATGACGAAGGACTTGGAGGCGAAGTACAAGAGCGTTGTTGAGGCTCACGTTGCCGATTACCTTTAGAGAGGTGAAGGGGAATGGGGGATGAAAAACAATGAGATGAATCGCTTTGAAAGCTTGGTTTGCGCGCTACGCGCCTTGGATTGGCTTCATAATTACGGCGAGAGACTGGACATGCCATGACGGCTAATAATTTCGGCTAAGACCGCACTCAGAGACGAAATCGACCAAACAGCTATTACAGCTTGACGAAGGCCGCATCCTGCGACGTCGCCCTGAGTCGGTGTGGTCACAGGTATTCTTCTCCGACCTCTCCCAGTCCTCCCAAGCGTTTGTAAATTCGACATCAATCCCAAGTCTAGACCGATGCGCTTCACCCTGGATGACTAGCAACAGCCGGTCCATCTGCTCGACCTCTTCGTCGGTAAGATCTTCTTTGTTGATCTTGTCGATCAAAGCAAGGGTACTAGGACAACTCGGCTTTCTTTCATCGATTTTGTCAGCGTGTTGAGCTTGTCGAGCACGCTCGTCACTGAAGATCCGCCGCTCCAGTTCGTCGCGTTTCTGATAATCTTGATCTGGCCATGGTTGAGTTGATGTTCCGGTTCTGATGGCATGGTGGTGGTTGCTTGAAGTCAGAGAGGGACTTAAATGCTGACGCTCACACTCATCTGGCGGACATCGAACGACGTGATGATCAGCTGTCTGAAAAGCGCTGGTAAAGTATCAGTTGAGGCAGAGTTCATCAACGAAAGTGGCTCTTGGCGAAGCTTTTGATCAACCGAAAGCTGGGCGTCACTTTGAAGCACAACACGCGGAAGAGCGTCCCTTGCCAGACTATGAGCAGCTGCTGCCTGCTGCTGCTGCGAAGCAAGCTGTTCTTGTGGTCTCGGTAATCCTGAGATGTAGACCAAGTGCGAGTGATCGCCAAGACAATGAAGCGCTTCATTTGACCAGACCAATTTATTCTGAACATGATTTTCTAGTGTCAGTCGAGGCTATGTCTGCAGACACCGCCTTTGAGCACATCTTAATCTCGGTGTATTTTGTTGTAATTCGTTGCATTGAGCAAAGAATGCATGTAACTGATCAATCTTTCTTCGCCTCTACTAACTATTGAGACCCCATTCAGAGACGAAATTGACCAAGCAACTGTTGCATCTGGAGGCAGGCAGCATCTTCCACTTCGACCCCGCGCCCGTGTGACGGCAAATGTTATCCCCGGAGCTCTTCCAGTCCGTCCAAGCTTCTTTGAACTCGGTATCAAAGTCGAATCTAGACCGATGCGCTTCAGCTTGGATAGGGAGCATCAAGCGACTCATAAGCGCGCTCTGTTCATCATTGAAGACCTCGTTGTTGATTTCGTCTATCAGACGCAGAGTACTTGGCTCGACTCCGCCGTCAGCCATGAGCTTGCTGAGGGTGACGAGCTTGTCGAGGATCGTTGCCGTCGAGATTCCCGTTCCCCAGTCTGTGGCGTTTCTGATGATTTTAATCTGGTCATAGGCGAGCTGTGGGTTGAATGCTGGCATGTTGGTGGTTGGGCGTTCGTGCAGATGACGAAGGCTTGCTTTAACATTGACCTTGGGCGGAGATTTGTATCCCGGCGTGATGACCGGCGCGTTGAAAAGAACTCATAGAGTGCAGAGTTGAGCGAAAGTGGCACTCGGCGCTTTGCGCAGCACACTCGACCGGGAACAATGCGACGCAGAATCACGACCATGATGCGTGAGGCGTCTGATCTGAGATTTCTCTACTAACACCAGTGATCTTCGGGATCTCCCGCCTTGCACTGCATTTGATTGTGTCACTGACCCTCCTACAAGGCGGTGCGTCCCTTCAATGGGGTACCCAAATGCGTCACAAGGACGCGAGAGGAGAAGTGAAATCTCTGCATAGCGCTGATGTACCTATAGATTCAAGCGCGATCGGCAACATCAGATGTCCTCATCCATCGGACAGGCAAGATTTCGTTGTTAACCAAGAACCGCTCCACGCAATCCGTGCAATCGCGGCGCGGCCTGTCGGGACCATAGTACAAATCTACGAGCCTGCCAGGCAAAGAAGTATCGGCTTTGCAGTGGTTCTTTGATGCCCAGGCGTCCCAATTCTGCCGGAGGACGGTCTCGCGCTGTTCACGGTCAAGCAGATCAGACTGGTAGTTCGAAATTGTCTTTTTCTTCTTGTAGGCACGCAAGAGCTCATTCTGCTGCGACGTCATGTTCTGCTGAAGTTTGATGTCCACTGTGTAGAGCTCGTCGTCTGTGATCTGATTTGTCATTGCGAGTTGCAGCAATTCCTCATACTTTGTCTCCAATGTGGATTGATTGATCCGCGAAGGCCAGCTCGCGAGTTCTGTCAAGAATGCTCTGCGGCGGTTGGGGTGAGCGGCGATGGACGTCGGTTGTGTTGGCATGACTGCAGGGGAAACGTAGTGAATGTCAGAGCTACAGTACGAGGTGACTATACGATGCGAGGCACAAAGGAAGTAGATCTGGACCAAACTCAGCAACTCGGCATGATGTACGTCGCTCAAAGGAAAGCCTGGTTGCAGGTCAAGTCTGCATCACTGAACACTTTCTATTGACAATCACTCCACAAGCGAGCTTCACACACGCAACAAGCTCTACTTGGCGGCGGCATCAACCTTGGCAATGTGGGCGATCAAGTCGCAGACACGGCGAGAGTAACCGTACTCGTTGTCGTACCCTGTTCATCAGCTTTGCTCAAAAGATGAGAATCAACTCACAGGCAACAAGCTTGACAAAGTTGTCGTTGAGCGAGATACCGGCCTTGGCGTCAAAGATGGACGAGGCGTGGTAACCGATAAAGTCGGTCGAGACGACCTCGTCTTCGGTGTACTCGAGGATACCCTTGAGCTCGGGCGTGGCGGCGGCCTTCTTGATGACCTCCTTGATCTGGTCGTAAGAAGCACCCTTCTCGATGCGGACGGTAAGGTCGACAACCGAGACGTCGGCGGTGGGAACACGGAAGGCCATGCCGGTGAGCTTGCCGTTGAGGGCAGGGATGACCTTGCCGACGGCCTTGGCGGCACCAGTGGACGAGGGGATAATGTTGGCGGCAGCGCCACGGCCACCACGCCAGTCCTTGTTGGAAGGACCGTCGACGGTCTTCTGGGTGGCGGTGGTTGCGTGGACGGTGGTCATGAGACCCTCGACAATGGTGAAGTTGTCGTTGATGACCTTAGCGAGGGGAGCAAGGCAGTTGGTGGTGCACGAAGCGTTCGAGATGACGTTGTACTCGGGCTTGTAGGCCTCGAGGTTGACACCGCAGACGAACATGGGGGCGTCGGCCGAAGGAGCCGAGATGATGACCTTCTTGGCACCACCCTTCAAGTGGGCAGAGGCCTTGTCAATGGTGGTGAAGACACCAGTCGACTCGACAACGTAGTCGGCACCGGCCTCTCCCCACTTGATCTGGGTGGGGTCACGCTCGCCGTAGACGACGACGGGCTTGCCGTTGATGACAAGCTTGCCGTCCTTGATCTCGACGGTGCCCTTGAAGCGACCGTGGGTGGAGTCGTACTGTAGAGTCAGCATTGGCAGTGTCATAAAAAAGAGTAATGAACGGGCGATGAGTTAAGATAGCCAGCAGGTGTCAACGATGCCGCACTACGCCATCGCTGTACCAACCGGAAGCGTAGACAGGTCACAGCATGCAATGTCAAGTAACGAGACTCCTGTTGCAAACGCACACGCAACGAGCAAGCGGTTCAGCCAAAGCGGCTGATGCAGTATCGCTAGACGTCGGCAAGGATGCGTCTATAAAAACAGAGGGAAGGCGCTGTAACCAGCGGCCAAGATGAGGACCCAACTAGCGCAGCGGATACAATTGCGCGGATATAGCACGCCAAGACTATAGCAGATATTGCTAGTCTTGGCGTTGGTCCGTGTCCACGCGCAGCCGGGTCGACAGCGAGCTTGTGCCGCATCTGTAAAAAGCGCACATCACGAAACGCCTGCTGTGGAACCCAAAGGACCCATCGAAGGACGGACGCCGTGACTGTTTCGAACTCTGCTTGAGTAGCTTGTGGTGGACAGAAGGCATCCTTCTGGGCACCATGGGCGCCCGCCAAAGAAACTTGCGCACAGGAGATGAATGGAAAGAAGCTCACCTTGAACATGTAGACCATGTACTCGAGGTCAATGAAGGGGCTAAATGATGTCAGTGTTGAGTACACGTGCGTGGAGGTCTTTAAGGTGAGAGCTCGGGTAACACGCTCCTTTGAACGTGCAGCTAGCCACCTCGAGTCACAGCTTGCTGGCAAGCAAGCCAATACAGAAAAGTGGTAGCTGACAAAGAGCAAGCATACCCGCAGCACCACCTCTAACCAGCCAAAAGACTCACTCGTTGACAGCGACGACATCGATGTCACCGTGCTCGATAGCGTTACGGAGGACAATGCGACCGATACGACCGAAACCGTTGATTCCAACCTTGACAGACATGTTTTGAGATGGAGTGAGTTTTCTGGGGAGGCATGTCAGCTAGAACGTTGTGGAAAAAGGGAGCTGGCAGATTGAAGCACAGGAGGTTGAGACAGCCTTGTGGTTTTCACTGTTGTAGCTTACTAAGTGCACTTACGAGTTGTAAAAGGTTAGAGAACCGTTAAGAAGAAGGGAGACCCGTGTCAGAGTCATCTTTTGGGGGGAAGCCCTTTGAGATTTGATCCCGCTTTCCGCTTCTAATCTGGTTATTACTACTTGTAGCAATTACGTGCTTGACCGTGTTAGTGGCACTTTGGGCAGATGCCGCGTTGAGAGCAGCCAATCAAAGTGGCAGTCTTGAACCCGTGAGAGATAAGGTGCGGCAACGTCTGCTAATGCAGTCGCGCCTCACATTTCAAATGCACCATCGTTCCTTGAACGGCTATGGAAAGAGACTGGGTTGTTCTCGCCTTCAAAGGACGTAACGCGTCAGAGGACCTGGACGCGTCAAAGGACCTGGACGCGTCACTTCTTAGCACTTGGGTGTCAGTAGCGCAGGGAGAGCAAGACTTGCGCCACAAGGCCACGCTCGCATCTTGCTGCTGCTCGTTGCTCTTGCAAGAGGTCAAGAGGCAAGGCGATATGTATGAAGGTTGATCACTTGCATATGCAGTCCCATGCACTCTAACAGAATTGATGAACCAGTAGTCGGGCTGATCTGGGCGAGCAGGAACAGCAGGACGTGCAACTACACACTGCAGAGTCATCCAGCCTCTGGTGAGTCCAACAATTTTTCACCAAGCGCAATTGGTGCATCTCGTCGTTATGGAATGACAATGAGCCACAGTAGCCCCTATCCTTCTTTGCCACGTGCCGCTGACCCTGACGGAGCTAGTTGCTTGATTACCAGCAGCATTCCAACTTGTCATCTTTTGACTCCTCCAGTTCTCACCACGTCGACTCCATCGACTCCCAGTTATAGGCCTTTCGACGCCCTGAAGAGACAGTTGATGTCTTATCGGCCTGATCAGCTCCGGGTTGTCGTCGTCCGCAACCGCATAGTCTCACGAGGTGCAGCAGAGAGGCTCGGGAAGAGAGCTCTGGTCACACTTCTCGCTGAGCACCCGCAGTGTATCCCTTCAGCTTGGGAGCTTGCAGCAGAAGTTGGTGCAGGAGCAGGTACAGAGGATGTTGCAGGAGCAGGTGAAGGAGTTGGGGAAGCAGATGCTGCTGGTGTTGGGGCTGGTATTGGTGACGGTGAAGAAGCTGGTGAAGGAGCTGGTGAAGGAACTAGCGTCGAAATTGGTCAAAGAGCTAGCGTCGGAGCCAATGTTGGAGCTGGATATGAAACCGAAGCAGGTCAGCAGGAGGGTCAGCAAGCTTCCACTTCCGCGACTCCTTCCCTCCTCGTCTCGACTGTGTCAACCTTTCAAGCGCTCCGACTGGGCAGTCCAACGGCTTCAATCCCTATCTCACCTCAGCTACAGCACGTTTCGATTGCCTCCAGCTCGGCCCATCCCTCATACACCACATCTGGCGTTCAAGAACTTCAATCCGGAGCATCAGCGACACCTTCAGCTGTATTCGTAAGCCCAATCAAGCAAAGATTCATGCTTGCGCGAACGCAAGGGCTTGATAGAACAATGATCGTGCTTGAGCCTGAGCCAGGAGAAGAGGCTGTCGAGGTGCGTTCGAGTGACCATTACTTGTGGAGCTGACGACTGTAGATCATTACCCCCCGCATCACACCGCGCCACATCTCCAAGAACAAGATCATCCAGATTAGAAAATCTCTTGCAGAATCTACTGCGCTCGGTTCCCCTTCGCCATCTACTTCCCATCGCCAACCCTTCCCTCTCAACTCAGACCTTGGTGACTTCATTCCACACCAGACGCTTTGGAAAGCCGTCTCCGAGACTGTGATTGACAGCACCGTCGAGAGAGACGCGAGCAGCAAATGCCGCGCGCCGACCAATCGCGCTATTGTGGCGTTGACGCACGTTGGCGTTCGTCTCGTGACAGATCGAAACGATCAAACTTTCCGTCTTGTCGAGAAGTGGAGAAAGGCCTTGGGGAGCACTGAGACTGGCGCGCTTAGCGGTTCTTTCAAAAGACTCCACGAGGTTATGCGTCACTTCAACAAGGATCACTACAAGCTCGAAACTCAGAGCTCGCACACCTTTTTCCGCGCCATGTACGAAGCGGCCACCGAGACACTCAACACCGTACTGGCGACTCAAGGGTATCTCAAGCCGGGTCAAAGTGTCATCATCACTCAGACCGGAGGAATCGACTGGGTTTGGAAGTGCAAAACACCTTCTCAAGAAATTTCGCGCTACGTGACTCGGCAAGCTGCTCGCAAGGAGGCTTCTGCAGGCTCAGTAGTACTTCTGAACGAGACAAAGAAAGGAAAGGGCGCCGGGTGAAGATTGAAGAGAAGGGAGAGCCCCGCGCGGGCATCAGCGAGCGCCAGGGCATGGCAGCGCGCATGGACTGCAATTGGGTGGGTCTTGAGATCAAGACTCAGAACTCGTGCAACTCTGCGCGGTTCCTCGTTGCGTACGATGACATTGAGCTTGCATCAATGAATGGTGCTCCTGTCATCCTTCGCGCCGTTGACACGGACGACATTGAGACTCTCAAGGATGGGTCGACAAGAGCGAGAGAGATTATTGAATGCTCTGAACCTCTAGAGCGAGAGAGCATATATCTGCTGGTCCAAATGGCGCAATACCTGATTGAGCCAGACAGAGAGGAATCCCAGATGCAGGCGGCGCCGGCCAACGTTTGCTTCAATGGTGGGGAGTACTATGTGGTTTACTAAATGCATCTGTGATTCCTTGACTTTTGTCTCAGATAATCCTCTCCGTCTCCTACATTCTCTCGCTCATTCTGCTACGAAGGCTCGTCCTCTTGCCCTCGCTAGTGCGACCGCGATCATATCATTCAGTCTCGAGAAAGCAAATGCCCCCATCAAACCCTTCCATTTCACCATTGCCTCCACCGCCTCCCTCTCTAACATTCCTCCTGCCGACAAGATGAACGGCAGGAAGGGCAAATCACCGCGTACATGCGGCTCCAAAGTACCCTCTGCACGTCCCTTCTCGCGATGGACCCTCTTCTGCGACGCCTTCAGCGTGAGATACTCTGCAATGCCATCTTCGACAAGCTTGTCTTCAGGTAGTCGCTTGAAGAAGACTTGCGCCGCGCCAGAGCTGGTGCTGCCCACCGACACGTCCACAACAGAGCTTCCCAGACGGCTGGCGGACGACCCCAGGACGAGGAGATCGTCTCTCATGCGTTGATCTCGGATGAGGGGCTCTGTTGTAACGATCATGCCTGTGCTCTGCAGCGCCTCCTTCAATGCGTACTTGATACCTTCGTGGCGGTGCGTGTTGATACTTCTGTCGCCAGCCGCGAAGCAGCACTCCTCGTGACCGAGGTGGTTGGTCTTCGAGCAGTGAGCGCATAGACC